>CM039126.1:27781983-28053928 GCA_022036555.1 Microstegium vimineum
AAATGACTCTCTTTGTTCTTTAATGTTTCCCTGGTTCTGTTATGAGTATGTTTTGGTTTGGGAGTAGTGATCATACTCTATAAGATCTTTAAATTAAGCATGGTGCTTAGGTTAAATGGCCTTCCTTAATCAAATTAGACTTGGTGTCAAGTTTGTTTATTGAACCGAAAGTATGCTTATATGGAATCTGGTTATACTCTTGGACTAACCAATGCATGATAACTTCAAAATTTTGGTGGTTAAGTCATGAGATCATTCATAAGAGACAAATCAAGGGTTGAGGTAGTATTGAAATAATCTTGCACATCTTTGCCTCAACTTTGCTTAACTTTTAAAGAATTGGTGAGCAATGATGGAACACCTCTTTCTGTGCTAAAATGTTAAAGCCAACTTTTCTATAGCATAGAAGATGTCCTCTATTTATATGACAATAATGCCCTTGCTTCAAATTATTCATGAATTCCTTCGGGTATGTATTGTCCACTAATCCTTCACAGGAGAGAAGCAATGAATGGAGGAAAGGGTCTGAGTACAATACGATGATTCACATAATTCTTCATCATCAAGGTCGTGACACATGGAATCATCACGCTTCAAGATTATAGCTGTGACACCTTTAAAGGTAAATGGTCAATGTCTTAAAGTTTTTCATAAACATGAATCACCTGAGCATGAAATTAACATGATAGATTTTGTCCTTAATCCAATTAAGAACTAAAATCTACTTGTTTTAATTTTTGTTCATTTTCGTGTTTGACCCTAGAATTAGCATGTACCTAGCCTTGTCACTTCCCACGAAAAAGTTGGGCCCATTTGGCCCCAAAAGGGGGTCGGCTGACCGTCTCTAGAGGCTTCTCAGCCCGACGTTGCACAACCTGCCTAAGCTGACCGTGGGACCTCCAATCTAGGCTTGGTTGAGCCAAACCTTCCAAAAAGCGGTCAGCCGACCAAGGTTTTGGCCCTTCAGCCATGCACGCTGCTCCTGAGCATTGGACCAATAGTCCTATCCTGTTTCCGACATGATCCAAGTTAAAATAGAGGCGAAGGACGTTGGTTTCTCTCTTCTTAACCTCTCCCTCTCTTTTATTCCTCCTCTTACCTTGTTCTTCTTCACCACAAGTAGAAATCCCATCTCCTCTTGCTTCCCTTCTCACCTTCCTTGAGCTCACCATGGTTCCACCAAGAAGAAGAGCAATATGGAAACGTTCTACGTGTTGTTACCAAAGAAAGCATTACCAACTTAGAAGAAAAGGTCTCTGAGGAGAGAATGGCGCGTCTAGGTCTTCAAGATAGCTTTAATGATCTTCGCATTATCACTAATGCAAAGTTCAAGCGCTTATCCACAGCCTTTGAGAGAGAGGATCTCCTTGCCCCTCCTTCCCCTTAGTAATCCTCTAGAGCCATCGACACAACCTGCCTCATGGCCCTGATAGAAGAGAGCATGAAGAGATACTTGTCATCCTTTATGCTAAGGCCATAGGACCTTCCCTCTCCATCTTCTCCCTTGGATCACCTTAGCCCTTCATAGCAACAAGATACTTAGGCATGATAGTCTATCACTCATGAATCAATGAACATGTGCCTAAGCTATCAATGACAAATGAAACTCTTAGTTTTGCTGGTATCTTACCCCAGCAGAACCCCTGCATTTGATTTCTCTTTGTCCTGTGTTACAGCATGCACTGAAACAAGTATGGGGGGATATCGATCGACATCCCAACATACCATTTCACCAATTTGACCATGGAATCATGATGAACATGGTCATGACACATCCCACGAAAAATTTGGACCTCAACAGCCACTTTTGTGCATCGGCCGATGCACCTTAGAGGCCAAATTGCAGTTCGGACAGAGTAGAACAACATTCAGAGGTAAGAGATCTCAATTCAGAGACCGAAGTGGCGAAATGGCTCCGAGGTGGGGTCGACCGACCCCACCAAGTATCACTAGGCCCACCAGCCAACATCCACTCAACTTCAACAACCATTATGTCTGGTTTGCCACGTCTCTCCCCTTTTCCTTTACGCTTTTTTATTTGTTTACTCTTTTTCTATTTTAATAAAAATGAAATAAAAATAATTTCTTCATGAAAATTATCACTTAATTTATTTCCCTTTTAATATTGAATAAAAACAAGAAGATCACTTTTGAAACTAAAATTTGAAAAGTGACATCATCTATGACGTTCTGAGGGTAAAAATGTCATAAAGATGATTTTTTACTTTTTCTTATGCTAGTGAGAAAATATCTTGATAAGAAATCATATTGACTAAGTTGTTGATCAATGTGATATACGTTCTCAGCTCATGATTCATACCCTATCTATTTAAAGTATTTGGAGATTAATTTTTGAAAACGTCATAAAACCATAATGTCACTGTTAACACCGAATTTTAGTGCGCTCAGGAGAATGACAGGTGGGCCAGCGCGTAGCAGATTTACAGAGATGGATGTTCGGAGCATTCGGCAAGTATCTGTGCGGTCAGCTAGTCTCGAAGCATTCGGCAAGTGTCCGTGCGGTTGGCTAATTTCCAAAGGTTCGGCAAATGATCGTGCAGACGACTATTCTAATAAAGGGCGGTTTTCCGTTAGGGAAGCAACAAAAACGGCAAGCAAAGGACCGATCGGGCAACGAAGACCGCAACAATTAACGCAATGAAGACTCCGAAGGAAATTAAAGTCAAAGATATCATGTTTTTCCTTTAATATTTTGTAATCGTGTCCTTTTAGGACTCATGTCACGACCAGGGTAGAAATATAAACCCTTGGCCATTGTAAAAACTGTTTACAACCAATTTAATACAACCGGCCCCGTGCCAACTTCGAGTCCTTTATCGTGTCGTCGAGTTCTTCGAGAGGAATCATCGATCCGTCGACCTCCGTAAGTCCCGGCAACCTTGCTATCATGTCTAGTATCATGCGGTGGATTTAGATGTTGATGCAAGTAGTCTTGTTTGTTTTCAATGATCGTGCAGCGGATCTTTGCTTGACCATCAAGAAGTCTTCGCTTATGTTTCGTTTACGAGTAAATACCGTGCGGCGGGTGTTTATTCGATATGCTTAGCAAAAACAAGATAGTTATCAGCTCTATTAGATTTGGTAAGATCTAGTAGATTGATTAACTTATCATGTGTTGCATGTTTTAGATATTTTATGTATTTGTAACACTCTTTTGCCCAATCTAGATTGATACGGTTTGACTCTATTCTTTCCTATAGATCTATGCCTATTTTAATAATTTTTGCTTGCATGTTGTTCCTACAAATAGATCTCATGTTCACAATAGCTGAATTAGCGTAAATCTAGATTGCTACGTGGTGCGGGTTCATGCATGTTAACCATGTTTAAGCTTTAATAAGGTTGGGTATCGTGCAACAGATACAAGCTTTAGATTGGTTTGATCGTGTTTTGCTTACATGTTTCTTCATCATGGATCCCAACTCGGTTGGATTACCGAGCTTGGTTATGCTTTAACTCACAATTAATTATGATTCGTTCATACGTACTTTTCCCATGCATGCATATTCGGCAATCAACTTTTCACGTGCTTTACGTTTGCTTTAGCCAAATGATCTATAAAACCTGTTAGCAGATAACTTCTATAGTTGTATGTCATCGTAAGTGGCTTCAGGGCCGTATATATGGAAGTTCTATAGTTTTATATCTAATGATTTTCATCCCTTGTTAGTTTAAGGTCAAACTGACTGGCACATTTCTGGATTTCAAAACACCCAGGCACCCGATTGAAGCCATGCTTTCTGGCTTGCTGTGTGTTAGGCACAGTGCGTCACATTTTGTGTCAACACACTTTTTGGCACACCCAATGGGACCCCACATTTCAAGATGGTCGAGATCGACAATAGCCAGGTTCTGGACGTGACTATGGATGAGTTACCAGAAGATCTGAGAAATCTGGTCCAGTAGACATGTGATGAATTTCAACGTAAATGCTTGATGTCTTTTTCAAAGAACAAAAGCAACAAAGTTTTTCAGAAGCAGTCGCTTCCCAAAACTCTCCTTCCACATCAGACTGATTACACCGAAGAGGAAGATGCTCAGAAGATGACTGAAATGGTTTACAAGGCCATGAGTGAAACCCTAAGAAATCATCATACAACTTTCTTGAATACCTTTCACACAATCATGGTCAGTACTTTCGGTCCATCTGCTGATAAATACTTCAAAGAAGTTCCATGTGCCTAAGCACCAGGAGAAAGCTGCTGAATGTAGCGGAGCGCCTGGCATGGACCAAGGTGGGATGGCTCCTCACCAGAAACAGCAACCGCCATGACATATGGCCAACTCGCGTTCGGTGCGTCAGGAAACGTCCCACAATCGGCTTTCAAGTTGTCTCCAGTAGCGAATAGGTTGTAGAAGAATATGTATGGATATGGATACCAAGAGTTTGCCAATTACAATGCCATTGATGCTCTCCCAAACCCAGGGTATAAGAACTCAGCAGGGCTGCATTTTGAAGGGCAAGCGCATGGAGCTCCAAATTCAAATATTGATGTTATCATGCACAGGATGGCAGACATGATGCAGAATCAGTTTGGCTTAAAGCCAAAAAGTCAGTCCTATGCATACAAGTCTCCTTGTCCAGAGTGGTATAACCGAGTGGCACTACCTCCGAGGGTGAAACCTCCCACAGATTTGACCAAGTTTTCTGGTCAGGATGATGCGAGCACCATAGAACACATCAGCCGATACTTGATGCAGCTTGGAGAGGTGTCTGCAGATGAAGCTTGGAGGATTCGGTATTTTCCGTTGTCTCTGACAGGGCTAGCTTTCACATGGTTCACATCTCTGCCGGCAAATTCCATTGGTACATGGGCAGAATGAGAACATAAGTTCCATGCGTATTTCTTTACGGGTACTAATGAGAAGAAGCTAGTTGACCTCATGAGCTTGAGGCAGAGGGCTAATGAGACACCTCAGGAGTACCTCCGCAGGGTCAGAGAGACCAAAAATCTCTGCTATTCCTTGAACCTGCCAGATGACCAATTGCCAGGATGGCAATAGCGGGCATGCAGCCGAATGTCAGAGAAAAGCTGTTCGGCATGGATTTTGATGACCTTGGTCAGTTGTCACAGCGGTTGGCAATGATGAGTAATCAGGCTCAAGGATTCAGGAGAGACAACCGCTTCCAGAAAGGCGATGTAGCTAATGAGATATATCAAAGTTTCCTGGAAGAAGTGGCAGAGTACGATGATGAGGATGAAATAGCCGCAGCCAAATTGATCTGGGCGAAAGAGCCGACTTAAGGCAGCAGAAGGGTACTTATGACTTTGATGTTTCCAAATCAGACAAGTTGTTCGAGTTGTTGCTGAAGGAGGGACGCATCAAATTGCCGGAAGGGCATCCCATGCTGCGCCCTGAGGGAGTAAAAGACAAGAAGTTTTGCGTCTACCACAATACTAATTCCCATTCCATCAATGATTGCCGAGTGTTCAGAGTGCGAATCCAGAAAGCTATTCAGGAGGGGCATCTGAAGTTTGATGGTAAGATGAAAATTGATGCTAATCCTTTTGCACAGAACACAGTGTCTTTCTCTATGAACATGGTTGCCATAGAAGACCCCAAAGATAAGGGCAAGATGAAGGTGTTGACTTCAGAAAGAGCAAGAAAAGCTGGTGCTGTTGACCCTGATCGGCAGATTACAAATGAGGAGTTTCGGCAACAGACTCAGTTCCAGAATAGCCGAATCGAGAAAGGGGAAGCTTCCAAGCCCAGGGTTACAACACGAATTCTATTGAACAAATGGCGTCGGGAGAGAGAGCAGTATCAGAGGCAGAGATATTATGAGGAACAGGAGTTCATGGAGGAGCATCGCAGGTACGAGGAAGAGATGTACTCGAGAGAGCAAGAACACATTAGAGAACAGGAGCAGTCTCATTGGGGATGCCCATTTTTCAAGCATTGCTGGAATGAAGGCCTAAAGCTGTCTGCTAAGAACAATTGCCCTGAATGCAATGATCAATATTCAGGGTACAGGTAGTCCCGGGTCAACCGCCATCCAATCCATGAGAGACTTGGAACACATTTTTCTGAGGACGATCGGCGATTAAAAATAGGCAACTCTGAGAATCGGCGAGGCAAGAGATTTGCCGATCAAGAGTGGGCCCATTATGAGGAAGGTGCTGAAGAGAAAGAGCACCATGAATATGTATGGCAGAAGGGACAATGGTGCCCACCAGGGCTGAGGAAGAGCCAGAAGAGGAGAGTGCAACGCTTGAGGAACAGAGAGTTGGCACAAACAGTTGCTGACAAGAAACAGATGTGGCGTCCTAAGAAAAAGCCTGATGAGCAAGATCGTTCGGCTGATGCATACATGGCTTTCTTCATCCCACCAGATTTCATAGCTCCCGAAAGCCAAAACATCCAAGAGGAAGTGTACTCAGATTCCGATGAAAGCGAGTGTCAGGATCTAATGGCCCAGCTTGTCTTGACTCAACACACAGTCTTCAATAAACCGGCTAAGCATCGACATTTGAAGGCGCTTTACGTGAAGGGATATATCAATGGCAAGCCTCTGACCAAGATGCTTGTTGATGGAGGAGCTACCATCAATATTATGCCTTATACCACTTTTAGGAAGCTCGGGATGACTAATGAAGAATTGTTGAAAACTAAATTAGTGCTCAGGGACTTTGCTGGTAATCCTTCTGACACCCGGGGAGCTGTACACGTCGAGTTGATGATTGAATCAAAAACTTTGATCACTACCTTCTTTGTCATTGATGGCAAGGGGGCATATAGTCTGCTCTTCGGAAGAGATTGGATCCATGCTAACTGCTGCATACCCTCAACAATGCATCAGGTTCTCATTCAATGGATTGGGGATGATGTTGAAATTGTTCTTGCTGATGATTTGGTAAGTGTTGCTGCCGCAGAGCCTGCCTACTGGGAGTATGATGGCTTTGATTGTTTCTCTGGAAAGATCTGGGGAGAAGGTCCTGTGAATGTCTCTAACAAGGACCAACAGCCGATCCAAGCAGTCGGCTCTCATAGCAATTTTTAATGGGGAACCCAATCGATGACAATAAAGGAAAGTTGGGACGTGGCTTTATGTCGGCCGATAAGCTAGAGGAAATAAATGTTGGTGATGATGTCAAGCCAAGGCCAATGCATATCAGTGCAAATTTAAACCCAGAGTATAGATTAAAGTTGATAGACCTTCTAAAAGAGTTAAAAGATTGTTTTGCTTGGGATTGCACAGAGATGCCCGGACTGGATCGTTCTATTGTTGAGCATCGATTGCCGATTAAGTCTGGGTATCGTCCTTACAAACAACCTCGTCGGAAAATTTTCAAAGAGGAGGTACTGGCCGATGTGAAAAAGGAAGTTGAAAGATTATTAGAAGCAAATTTCATTCGGCCATGCAGGTATGCAGAGTGAATTTCAAGCATAGTTCCGGTGTACAAGAAAAATGGAAAGATGAGGGTCTGCATTGACTTTAGAGATCTCAATAAAGCCACTCCAATGGATGGTTACCCAATGCTGGTTGCCGATTTGCTTGTCGATGCAGCAGCTGGTTATGAAGTTATCAGTTTTATGGATAGTAATGCTGGCTATAACCAAATCTTTATGGCAATAGAGGATGTTTTAAAAACAACCTTCAGATGCCTTGGTCATATTGGATTATTTGAGTGGGTCATCATGACTTTTGGTTTAAAGAATGTTGGTGCAACTTATCAGAGAGCCATGAACTATATTTTCCATGAGTTGATCAGTAAGATTGTGGAGATCTATATCGATGACGTGGTGGTCAAGTCTAGAAATCACGAGGGACATTTAGCCGATTTAAGGAAGACCTTGGAGTGCACTAGGAAGCATGGTTTGAGGATGAACCCAAACAAGTGTGCCTTTGGAGTCTCGGCTGGTGAGTTTTTAGGATTTTTGGTCCATAAGGGAGGGATTGAGGTCGATAAGAAGAGCATGGAAGCGATAGACAAGGTTATCCCTCCAACTAATCTCACAGAATTGCAATCACTGCTCGGCAAGATCAACTTTGTAAGAAGATTCATATCTAATTTGTCGGAAAGAGTTTTGCCTTTCTCTCCTCTGTTAAAGCTTAAAAAGGATCAAGAATTTGTGTGGGGTGACATACAACAAAAGGCTTTTGATGAGATTAAAGAATACATGAAGGCGCCACTTGTGTTGGTACATCCACAGCTTGACAAGCCTTTTACGTTGTACGTGGCGGCCGACAACCTGACAATAGGGTTGGCCCTCATGCAAGAGTTTGAAGGAAAGGAAAGAGTGATAGCTTACCTTAGCCGAAAGCTGCTAGATCCAGAGACAAGGTATTCGGCTATGGAGAAACTTTGCATGTGCGTGTATTACTCGCGTACTAAATTTCGGCACTACTTGTTGAATGCCGAATGCGTGGTAGTTTCTGAATTTGATGTAATAAAACATATGTTATCAATGCCAATTTTAAACGGAAGAATTGGCAAATGGATTTTGGCTTTATCAGAATTTGAATTAAAGTACGAATCGGCAAAGGCGGTAAAGGGTCAAATTATTGCTGACTTTATTACCCAACATCGTGATCCTTCTGCTAACATGATAAGTATTGCACCTTGGACTTTGTTTTTTGATGGTTCATCTTGTAGCAAAGGTGGTGGTGCTGGCATTCTCTTGATTTCTCCACGAGGGGTAACTTTTAAGTATGCCATCCCTATTGAATTCCATATTACTAACAATCAAGCTGAGTATTAAGCATTGCTTAGAGGACTTCGGTTTCTTGTTGAAATAAAGGCTGTTGGTGTTGAGATCTTTGGAGATTCTGAGTTAGTAATTAATCAATTGATCGACCAATATGAATGCAAGAGTGATATATTAAGAGAATATTATGAAGAAAGCCGAGAGCTTTTGAAGAATTTACAGGTGGCAACCTTGCATCATATCCCTAGGCGGCATAATGAAGAAGCAAATAAACTGGCTCAAACTGCTTCGGGATACCGAGAGGATCAAGAGATTAATGCTGTGGATGAGAATCGGGCAATTGATGACTGGAGAAACGAGATTGCCAATTACTTAAAGAATCCATCACAGAAGGTTTCCCGAAAACTCAGGTACAAAGCTCTCAAGTTCGTGCTCCTTGATGACCAGTTGTACTACAAATCCATAGATGGGGTACTCCTCAAATGTTTGAATCAAGAAGAAGCCAGAAAACTGATGTATGAAGTGCATGAAGGAGTGTGTGGTGCACATCAATCGGCTTACCGGATGAAGTGGATGATTAGAAGAACTGGTTATTTTTGGCCAACTATGCTTGAAGATTGTTTTGAATATTACAAAGGGTGTCAGGATTGTCAGAAATTTGATAATATTCAGAGAGCTCCAGCATCGGCTATGAACCCAATTATCAAACCTTGGCCGTTTAGAGGATGGGGCATAGATTTGATTGGTCAAATTCATCCTCCTTCTAGCAAAGGACATAAGTTTGTACAGTTGGCCACGGATTATTTTACAAAGTGGGTTGAAGCTATTCCTTTGAAGAAGGTTACATCAGAGAACATGATCAATTTTGTTAAGGAGCACATAATTCACAGATTCGGGATTCCTTAGACTATAACGACAGATAAGGGAACTCAGTTTACTTCGTCTGAATTTTATGATTTTGCTAAAGAGATGGGGATCAAGTTATACAATTTTTCTCCTTATTATGCACAAGCTAATGGCTAGGCCGAAGCATCAAATAAGATCATGATCAAAATTATTCAGAAGAAGATTGATGAAAAGCCGAAAAAGTGGCATTCGGTTCTTAATGAAGCTTTGTGGGCTTACTGAATGGCTTTTCATGGGTCTACGCAGGCATCTCCCTACGAGTTGGTTTATGGGCATCATACTGTATTACCGTGGGAATTGCAGTCAGATTCGAGGCGAGTGATCTTGCAAAATGATTTGAGGAAACAAGATTATAAGGATCTGATGATGGACGAATTAGAGGATTTGCATTTGGTTCGTCTGAAAGCATTGGAAAATATTGAGAAAAATAAATTACGTGTTGCCAGATATTACAACAAAAAGGTCAAAGGGAAGCAATTCGCAGAAGGAGATTTAGTTTGGAAAACTATACTGCCGATTGGGACAAAAGATAAGGCTCCGAACTGGGAAAGACCTTTTCGGATAGCGAGGCGTGTGCCTGGCAATGCGTATATATTAAAAACTCTACTGGGAGAAGAGTTTACTAGAGCTATTAATGGAAGGTTTCTCAAGCAATTCCATCCGAGTGTTGAGGCTGGTGCATAAACAGACTTAAGGAGCTTTGTACACAAAATAGCCGATATGGAGACATCACCTTTAGCCGAAAAATACTATGAGAGTTCAGAGAATAGCCGGCGTGGTATGTGTCGCCTTTAGAGTAAAAAATATAAAAACAATCATGCAGTTCAGGCAGCATTCCTCAAATTTGCTATTTTCAGAAAGATTCAAAGAGGATAAGACAAGTGGAAATCACAGATTATATTTCACAGGATAAGTAGTTTTTACAAAGAGTTCCTAGATACAAACTACTCCTCAAACAACTTGTTGAGGACAGACTGGGCATCTGTGGCTTGAGCAAGGACGGTTGCATGGTCCTCATAACTATCCAGAAGATCATCAATGTCTTCGACGTCTTCTGGAGGCACGCCACCACGGAAACCAACTAGCATGAAGGAGAGATCTTCACGCCGCTGGGTAGACATTGTCGCCAACCCCAGAGCTACGTCGTGGTGTACACCTTGGATGACGGCCTGATCTATATGACTGTCCGCTTCATCAAGGCGTGCTTCAGCGATTTCTCCCTGGGCGTTCACCTTGTCGGCAATCTTGTTCGCCGCAGTCTTCAGGCGCTCAACCTCTGCAGAGAGCGTTGAACAGAGAATACGAATCGGGTGAACAAGATGAGATTAGAAAAGGGAATAGAGCGGATTTATTTGTACTAACCGGTGATGGCGTCGCAGAACTGCTTCCGCTAGTTCTCCACTCGAGTTGGTCGATACCGTATTGTTTGGAGATCTTCTCCAGTTCTCCTCGGGCCTCGTCCCTTTTGCCTTTGAAGGTGACCGCCTCCGCGTGGGTGTAGGGGACGTCAATGACACCCGAATCCAAATCCCAAGGATTAGAGTGGTAGGAGCCTGAAGAGCCGGAGGAGCCGGATGAAGGAGTCTCCGGCTGAGATGCTGTCGCCGGAGGGAAGGGAATGCTCTGGTTAGTGGAGATCACCCTGATTCTGATGAATGAAGAAGGAAATCAGAGATTGAAGGATGAACAAAAAAGAACAACCGCAAGGGGGCAACTGTCCACATCCTAATTGCCTAGATACCATATTGGGATTATAGAATTCATAGGTAGGGTGCACTAACCTCCCATGATGGAATTCGGCTGGCAAGATGCAGGGCTTGATAAAGGAGTTGAAGATCTCTGTGGACACCTTGTCAGAGGAGCCAGTTTCATAGCTGAATTTACAGGGGAGAGTCAGATTATCATTCTCTCTGTAGGGAAGCCAAAGCACATTGTCAAAACCCTTGAAGAAAAGCTTGAAGAGATGACCAATGTCCATATCAATGCTGATAGAGGATGCTTCTTCTCCATATGTTTGACAGCCCTTAACTTTTGCTGTACTGCCTTCAGCATAATTAACTGAAGGGAAATTCAAATTATGAAGGAGCACATAGACTATCTGGTGCATGTATAGTTGCAGCCACATCTGAACAAACCACCAAGGGCCACTTATGCAAGAAATTTCCACACTTCGATGCATCTGGGCAGTGATTTGGTGCATCATATGATAGACAGATCCCAACAAATATTTGCCCAGAGGTATCAGGGGACCTGCAACTAAATCTTCAGCCATCACCATGTGGTTCAAGGTTGGCTCATTAGATTTTCCACAGAAGAGGAACCTGCACAACCACATGTTCATGAAGGCCTTGTATTCCTTGTCAGAGACAGCACCAGATGCTTCCATATAGGTCTGAATGTATCCAACCCATCCACCTCCAGATTTGACAGCTTTCTGGTTGCTTTTGCTCTTGTACTTGGAAGGGTATACTAGTTGTGACACATTTAGGCCAGTCATCATGAACACGTCGGCCAAAGTAGGGGTCATCATGCCATGACCGAAAACAAAAGCATTGATAGCATTAGACCAAAAATGGGAAGCTGCCATCAGGAGGGATTCATTTCTAGGCATTTCTGACAGAGACAATTCTAGGCAATGGTTGATGTCTTGATCATCCCAATGGCTGCTGCTTTTTTCCAACATTCTCCGGTACCAGTTTCGCCACCCGGCAATTGGAGGAGACGGCCAGGTCTTGAAAGTGTTTTGCCATCGGTTGGGCGGGGTGACTCCAGACTTGAAGGGTATTCTTAAAGTTTCTTTCTCAATGATCTCGGTTGGGTTAGGATTCCCCATTGGGCCAAGGAGGTAGGAATCGAGATTCGTAGCATAGGGGATCAAAATGTCGTTCTTGTATTCCTTCAGATAACGGAATCGAAAAACAAATGAATCAGGAAAGAAACAGGGAAATCAATCAAGAATTGCCGAATCGGGAAAGAAACAGGGAAATCAATCAAGAAGTTGACTTATGAGCTTTCTTTTGAAAAACTTATCAAAAACTCCAAGTACTAAAATATGATTTGGGAAGATGACATTGCTTTGAGAGCTAAACAATTTTTTCAACCTCTCAAGGATATATGTTAGACAATACCACATATCCCATTAGTATGATAAATGTCTTGAGTAAATCTTTATGCTTGCTTTATACTTTGAATATCATGGTTATGTTAACTTTTATCCTTTACTCGAGGACGAGCAAAGAGGTAAGTATGGGGGATCTTGTTGATGGTTAAAATTATCCATTTTGTCACCATCAAAATGCCGTCAACATCCTCATATTCGAAGAAAGACAAGCATAACATGAACATATTTTACCCAATAACTAGTTGCACATGTCCCTTGACTATTTGAGTGCAGGTAATGACAAATGGGGACTTTTGGGAGCTAGTGGGCCCACTTAGGGGGTCGGCCGACCTCCCTGTGGGGCCACTAGTCCTCCCAAGCCCCCATGATCCAAGTAACACTCTCTAGAGCACTATCTACCCCTTGGATCCAAGTGTGCTACCTCTCAACGGTTCAAGATCAAAGAATGAGGATCCATGGGCCCACATCAAGGATATCTGCGTGACAAACATCTCAGAACAAACACCCAACGCATATGACAAGTGGGACCAGCATACAGAAGATAGAGGTGGGCTAGAAACCCCATAGGGGGGGTCGCTCAACCCATCATTGGGCCCACCAGGCCACCCACATGCTCCCTAAGCAGTGGGGACACCTTCTGGAGGAAGTGGCAGGGCCCACCTATCAGGGGGTGGTCGGCCGACCATGCCCATGTGCCCAAAAGGTGCCTCGAGGCTCCCACCGCCTCTCTGCATGCCTCCATGCATCAAATTCATCTCCACTGTTGATCTAAGGCGGTTACAATGATGGTTTCATCCTATGGTGGCTGATGGAGGTGGCACGGATCGCTGACGTGGCACCGGAGTAGCCCCTACTCTACCTCTAGCTATAAATACCCCCCTTGGCCTTCACTCTCAACTAATGAATCATTCAAGAAATACTACTTAGCTTAGCTATAGTGCTATGTTAGTTGGAAGAGAGTGAGGAAGTCTTCTGGAGAAAGCCCTGGATCTGTCGGGAATCTTCTTCGGAGCTCTACCTCAGCGGATGCGATCCTCTTGTAAGTTCAACACTTGTAAGTGATCCTTCTGAGTTCTTTATAGCATTTGATACTCTACTTCTGGCATAGCTGTTATACATGTTTTTGCGCTTGTTCATCTCTTTACTTTAAGTAGAGTGCTTTAGCCTTTAGCTGAGGTTAAAGTAGTAAGAATAGTGTAGACGTGGTGTCTAGACTAGATCTTGCCTTTGTAAACCGCTTATCACACGGATTGTTTGTGGTAGCTAGTAGGTAGTGATAGCCCTATCAAGTCCTCATATTCCACCATGTGTGTAAGATAAGTTCTTAAAAGGTAGGGCCTCAATACAACATGATGGCGCGGTCCAGTTAGATTTTTACCCTCTTTTTGATCTATCCGATCGCCTCCTGCAAGAGAAGGGCTGGTAAAGCCAGTATAACCAGATATACCTTGTTAGATATCTTTGCTATATCGAACCTCTCAACTCAGTTATCATAGTCTCCCTTGATTCATCATAGGACATATCCATAATCCTAGTTAACTCACTTTTCATTCCCTGTGGAAAATACGATACCTGGAATACTCTCGGTGAAAGCTACACTTGACAGCCGTACGCTTGCGGTCTTTTCTCGTTTGCCACTTCTGGTGTCAATACCTTCTCACTCTCTGTTTTCTGCTCTGCACTGCCACCGCGATTCTCGTTGTTCCGGAGCTCCTACGCCGCTGTTGAGCACTCCCGGAGCTCTGCGTCTACATCCCGACTCCGTAACACTCCTCATCGTACGTTTTCACCTCGCTTATCGACGTTTTTGTGCTCACCGTGTCTTTTTTGCCGTTCCAGCCACCGCCGAACGTCGCCAGAACGCGTGGAACCTCTCTCCAGTCCCTGTGATCCGCTCCGTCTCACTCATGGTGACTACCTTCCCCTCCCCAACCCTTTATTTCAGTCAATTAGGCACCGTTTTCATCATATTGATGCACACAATGGCTGCTAGCAATGGCGCCACCGCGGTCACCTCGCTCCGGCGGGTTTTGAACCCAACTGAGCACCTCACCGCACTCGCACGGTCACGTCTCACCTCCCAGTGCCCTCAATTTGGTGTCTAGCCCCGTGTAGCGCTGTATCCACACAACACCGAGCACACCGGCCATGGCGCCATTGCAGACGCACTGTTCCGGCAAGCCATCGCTTCAATTGAGTTCACCTTTGCACTCGCCAGGTTATGCGGAGTTTCCCCATGTACTTGGTTGTCTCGGAGGCGGTCGGAAACACCGTTTCGGTGTTCTCCAGCGAGCTCATGCGGCCGACATCCATGGCACCACCATGGTTCCTCTGTGTGCAGCGAGGAGCTCTGGCCCCTTTGTTCTAAACAATCCGATCCGATCTGAGCGGTTAGGAGTACATCCCCCTTCAGGGTTAAGTGACCGGTGCACCGTGCACCCGTGGACCAGCTGGTCCTACGCTGCGTCAGTGGTTCATGCACTGTGCTATGCACCCGCCCACTTGCACAACGCCACGTGGCGCCTGCATCCCCTGAAGCGGCCACCTAGGAAGGTCGTGCAACCCCGAGTGTCATATGGCTCTGACTTTAACTAATTACCTAGTATGTCTCTTAGATTGTTAGTGGTTACCATTTTGTTGGCGCAAGAGGGGGTGACTTGGGATGTTTGTCAGTTCTCCTATCTTGTAGGCGTACATAGTGCTGCGACCACATGTGCCACTCAAAGGAGAACACCCATGCATATAGGCCATTGAAACCTCGCGACCACTAACTTGGTAGGTTATCTAGTGAAAGGTTATGTAGTGAAACCCTGCCAAGTCTCCTAGGTAGAGGCATTGTGGGTCTAGCTAACCCAGGCAAATGGGAATCACGGCTCCGGGGTAAAGATGTACAACCTCTACAGAGTGTAAAACTGTTTATAACAGTCATGCTCACGGATACGAGCGGCCTGGATCCTTCTTGATAGCAGTTACTTGAGTTACATGGATGGTTGGGAATGATTCTAATATTGCTTAATAACTTAATCACTTGGGATGGGGTTTCTCACTAAAGTAGTATACTTGTTTAATAAAATATCACCAACTAAAAGTGCTAACCGCAGTCAAACAGAGTGAAGCCTTTTGAGCCTTTAGTCTTTGTTATACTTGCTAAGCTGTGGTATGCTTACACTTGTTTTATACAATGAAAATCCCGAATGGGTACCAGATGGTGGCTCTGAAGACTTTCCAGAGGATGTCCAGGACTACTAGTTGATGTCTCCCAGTCAATGTCCCTGTGGATAGTTTACTTTCATGTTGAACTCTTATATTATGATGTAATAATGTGATGTCTATCGATGTAATAAAGTACTTTACTTTGATATTCTTCAATTTGTGAGTATATGTGTGTTTGGACATCCTAGGCACACATGTATGATGTACTTGGTTTTGCTTTGCAAAACTGGGTGCTATAGTCCGATGCATAGGACAACGTCCGATGCCCTGCTCTCGAGCGTCCGTCGCCCAGAGAAGGGCTCTCTCAACTCCAAACTTTGTCACGATGAATATGGAAGTTGTTCTAGGCTATCTTACGGTCACCATAGGCTTGCTTAGAGCTAAGGTTGTCAAGTGTGCACCACACCTAAGTCATGAAGCTCTCCTAAGTCAAGCTACTCATCCAAACCCCTCTTGATAGTACGGTCAAAGATCAAATAAATCCCTATCTATACTAAGTGCCCTTCATCTCCTTATGGCACTTAGACCTAACACTCCAGGGTCTTCATCATCTTCTCTTTGAAATCCGAAATGATATCCATCTTGGAAGCAATAGATAACCATTTGATGCCCATTCACAATAGTCACTATGGCTAAGCTATGCATAGCCTCTGCAAAACACACATTAGCCATAATAACACTTCTAATGTCGTTAATCACTGAAACCACTAGGTCCATGATTCTTCAGTTCTTCCTAATGTAACATCCCAAGTTGAAATATAGAAGACATAGCTTGCCCAGATAAGAAGGAGAGAACCTTAGAAATCCTTTCTAACTCCTATTTATCCTTAGCCTGGCTGATACCCCTAGTTAAATTAATCTTGGTTAATCTCACACATTTCCCTAAGTTTAATAATCTTGAATTTTTTTTGTGAAGTGCTACATCGGTATCCATACACTTTGCAACTTATTCTATGCATCTAAATTATACGAATGGTCCTACATTGTAGTGTGTGATTTTATTTATGGTATACTTGTAATGGACTTGTTTGATGCTATTGTAATGTTAATACATGTGCTATTTTTATGGTCATTACTTAACTTTCTATGCTGGTGCAACATTGAAATATGTGTGCTATTTTGCTATTGTATTATAAGGTTGAGACATGTGTGCTATTTTGTCTTATAATATTAACACTAGTGCATTTTTTTTAACTTACCATGTTCTTGTTATGACACAGATGACCTCAAGTGATGATTAAAGGAGTGTGAGTAACTCTGATGAGGATGATGCTTCTAGATTACAAGTTTTATCTCAAAACCAAGAGCTGAAATCCAACTTATATTTTTGTAGTCTTGTTGATGCATAAGAACTTCATAAACTATCATTATAAGAATGCTCCACAGACATGGGTTATGGAAACATTAAACACACCTAGAGAAAAGCCATTGAGTGCTTCGGATGAATGAATACCTTTTTCTTCAATTGCATGACCTTGTGGTAAATAATTATGGTCTCAAATCATCCATTCACATGAGCTCAATGGAGTTCCTTGGAATACTTTTTATGCATTTATGGGCAAAAGAGATCTAATACTTAGGTGCAAAATAGTTTCAAGCATTCAAGGGAGATAATTAGTAGGAAGTTTGATGATGTCTTGCAGTGCTTAGTTAGAATGTCTAAGGATTACATAGGGCCTCAATATCTTAACTTCTCCACTATTCGTAGTAGGATCAGTGCTCATCAAAGGTTGTGGCTACATTTCAAGGATTGCAATGATGCTATTGATGGAACACATGTCTTAGCAACACCACCTCCACAAGATTATGTTAGATATGTTGGCAGATCGGGGAGAGCAACCAAAACGTTATGGTGGTCGTTGATTTTGATATTTGTTTCACCTATGCATCTATTGGGCAGCCTAGCTCCTTGCATGATACAAGTGTGTTGTATTATGCTAATATGCCAGAGAACATGCCATGGATACCTTCCCGCATCCTCCACATGGTAATTTTTTTGTTTCACTCATTCTTACATTTCTTTGATTCACTATACTTCTTAGTTCTTATTTTCTATGTGTATCTATATATATATACTAAGAAAAAATATTATGTTTTTGACTTTAGTTACCCAAATAGACTAGATTATTTATCACATTACATAGGTCAAAGTTACCATATTCTTGATTTCAGAAGGGGTGAAGCTCATTCTGGTCAACAAGAGGTATTTGATTTTGTACAATCTAGCGTTCATAATGTGGTTGAGCGCATCTTTGAGGATTTTACTCAGGATGCATAGTTATCCAATGGTAAAACAGAAGATGATTAAGGCAACTACTATGTGTCTTCATAACTTCATTCGTGAAAATCATGCACTTGATAGGCATTTCCATAGATGTGATTGGGATCTAGAATATATAACAACAATATTAAAGATATGCGAGACATCAACCATCCCAAAACTCATCTAATGATTCATCATTTTAAGCTAATGACACCAATATCGATATATTTCGTGATGATCTAGCGAGAGCCATAACGCAATGTGTAGCTCTGTTTGGATGTATTGGAATTACAAAAGCATGGCAAAATATATTTTGTTCAAGGTTGTTGTACAAGACAAAACAATGTGTTGCTCATGGTTGCAAGTACTTTAGTTCACATTACAGTAATTCAAGAAAACCTCGCCATATAACAAGGGCATTTTGGTCTATTTCAACATTCACCTCTGCTCAGAATCTGAATCTAGACATCTAGCTATATAGTTTCAGCCAGTGATTCTATTTCTTAAAAAAACGTTTATATGAAGAATTTAAATCCATAATATTATTACTCGTAGAATCTCGATCTCTACTAAACCACCCTAAGTTGAAAATAAGTTGAAAATAGAGATATTGCCTGAGCAGAACGTCGTACAGTATCAACTAAGCCAGCAATTGCTTGCACAACGTAACCTAGACAAAACAATAACAAAAAAACACGCAGAATGCCGAAGTTTTCACAATAATAAAAAGCAACAGCAGGCAAACAAACAGCATAATATATATATATATATATATATATATATATATATATATATATATATATATATATATATATATATATATATATATATTACATGTTTATTTTGTGTCATCTAGACCCTGAGAAGATAGATGCTGAGCTCGGGCCCGCTGCCGCTGTCGGGGTTCACCATGTAGAACGCCTCCGAGTCCCTGGACCCCACCACCCGCTCGAACTTGGCCCTCATGTACATGAGTTCACCCTCGCCGGCTGCGGCCGTGCCCACGTTGTTGCCGTCGGGGAGCACGCCGGCGCCCACGGAGACGGGTTCCACGGCGTGCAGCACCCGCCACTCGTCCGCGCTGCAGTCCCGGCGCACCGCGTAGCCGCACTTGCGGCCGTTGCAGTACGCGCGCCAGGTGGCCTCCTCCACCAGCGCCACCGCCTGCTGCCGTGGTCGCCTCTGGTGATGATGGTCACCTGAAATGCATGGCAGTCGCCATCGTCGCCATGCATGGTCGATGAGTGATCATGGTAAAGCAACAGAGTATGGCATGCATGCGGACGTGGAAACACCGCCATGTAAGCATCGACATCGATGGATGGGTGCTGAGGAGGTTTGGGTCACCTGTTTGCTGAGGAGGTTTGGGTGCCTTCTCGCACTCGAGAGCGAGGCGGACGAGGCCCGAGGCCATCTCCCTGACGAGCGCGCCGGTGGAGTAGGCGGCGAGCTCGACCATGAGCGCGGGCGGTGTGCGCGGGTCGGTCTGCAGCGCGAGGTGCACGCGGCCGCGGCGGCGGCCGAAGATGGTGCCCGTGACGGTGGCGCATGACCCCAGAGGCCGTCTCCCGCGCCCGTGCCGCGCTCGAGCTAGCACAGCCAGGATCGCGGACCGGAGCCGTGACAGCGCCTCGCCGCGGCGCTTCCTGCCGGCTGGCGCGTCGTATGGAGTTGCTGGACCAGCGCCGGCGACGGGGCCGATGTAGGGGGTGGCGCCGGCGAACATGGAGGCGCACTCGTCGTCGTCACAGCCGTCGTCGGCCTCTTGGTCGACGGCAATGGGACGGGCCTGCTGCACCTTGTTGGCGCGCTTCCTGAGAAGCCATTGGAGGTTGGTCAGGCCGCCCCCGGCGTTCTTTGGCGGGAGCGGCGACGGCGAGGCAGGCACGGTAGCCGGTGACGCAGCGTGGAAGGCTCTTGCCATAGCGGACAAAGCAAGAAGCAAAGCTCGTGTCACTGTGACACTGGAAGGCGGGATGGAGGGAAGGTAGCTCCTCAGAGAGTGGTGGCAGCTTTTGTTAGTATGCAGTGTGAGAGAAGAATCCGTTAGCTTTAGACGCGCACGCAGCAGAAGAAGGGCGGCCTGCTCTTTCCGCCGCGGAAACCTGCGTAAATACTTGCGTTACCGTCCAGACGGACCACACGCCGACGCCGTGCTGCTGAATTGCTGATGCTAATAAGCAAGGCAGAGAGAGAGAAAGAGAGAGTGGAGACGGCCGTGATGGACCGCCGGATGGGTTGGCAGAGCAGGCGGACCTACACCCACCAAACTGGCAACAAAGGGATGATGTGAATGCAACCAAAGCGATGGGATTTAAACTGTTTTGCTTTCGCTTTCATGGCGACGAGGAGAGGAAGGAAGGAGACAGGGCATTGGGAGGCGCAACGCAACGCCGGCCGCATGACGCGCGCGCGACACTGACATGCACCGCGATGTTTTGCTGTGCTGTGCTGTGTGCATGCCATGCCATGCCATGATGATGGGTTTCCGACCGAGTGATCATCAATAGACTAGTACGTCTGCCTGCAACGTTCTGAACCTATAGCTGGCCTCAGTTTGCAGACCTAGCTAGCTTTTTATATATATACACACACAAACACGTACACACAAGCTCACAAGTCGTGTAAAAATTTGGCACTGTGTATAGAGAGTTAATTTGGCATCCATATGTATCGTCGTCCTAGCTCATCGTTGGTCCTTTAATTTGCATGATCGATGCAACTGAAACATCCAAATATCTAATGCAGGCACATGGTGATTCCATCCGAAAACATAAAAAATTGTAGTGTTAACGAAGAAAGTACATCAATCAATTCAAGTAACGTGACTTCTTCCTAATGTGCAAGTGCGTTGGAGCGTCGTCTAGAGCTCAAATAACCTTCCTAATATTGTCTTGAAAGTGGACCTAGCTTGTTATATGTACGTTGACGACTCTTGTCCGACGATCGTCGTAGTAGATATATATGCATCTCGTTGAGAATGGCACATATCTAATTGAGATTATATATACATAGACATAGGGTTGAGTGCACGACTTGTGTAGAGAGGCAGAAATAAAGATGGATTGTTCAATAATAAGGAAAACATTATGGCCAGCAGCGCTGATGTGGAAAGGCAAATATATGAATTATAGTGTCATCGTCGCGATGAAATTGACTCTAGCTACATAAGCAAAGAAGAAGTCGACAATGTCGTGTTGCCAATGGAGTTCCGATTTAGTGGATTGATTTTCTATGTATTTGTATATGGACAGTGGAAGACGATCACACATCAATGATTTAGATATGCTGAAAATATTATAAGGAAAGAAAGCCAGAAGAAATAAAGCTCATGTGTACATTACATTATATTTCTATATAAGCCGCTAGGGGTATCTAAATCATTGAAACGGGGATTAAAGAGGGGTAATCATGATTAGACGCCCCTGGCTGGGGGATTTAATATTTAGCCACCAAACGACCCTGCATATTGTACGTTCAATCAATTATTATTAATTAGACCATCATGAATACAAAGTGTGAAATAATACACATGCATATATACGACATGCAGGAAATGAAATATTACTGCACATATATGTGTGTCGTCGTCGTACGAAGACAGAATATATAGGTCGATCAGTGAAACTAAATCTAGAAGCATCTAGAGAACCTTTGTTGTTACAGAAAAGAGCAACAACAGCTCCGTTGCATCTAATAAGTCATATAACACTGCACAGTACCTGGTCAAATCACAAAGACAATCTTTGGTGGTTGAGACTAGCTAGCTAGGCAGAACAGAAGAGGATGTGTGTGCTCAGCTAGCCGGCCCTACCGTGTAATTTTAGCCATATATATATAAACTCACAGTTGTCAGGTCGTCAAGCAAGAGTAAACAAATGACAAGAGCCTCCGAGACACGTGCGCCGTGCGCGGCTACTGCATCGCTAGTCGCGCGATATGAGAAAGAGAAACTCCGATCCTCCGAGCCACACAAGCAAGCTAAAGACTGCAAGAGTAATATATAACTAATCTCATTTGGTAAATTGGTATATATGCCCCATCCTCACAATTCACAAACAGTCAAACACTGCCGTCGTGTACCAACGGAAACCATGCATGCATGCACGTAATTACAAGACCTGCAAGAAGATTAAGTTTGTTTTTGACAGCTTGTGCCACTAGATCGAGGTAACACGATCACGCATCAAAAGGCAAATTCTAGCCATGCATGTACTATCACCCAACCCGTAGGTTTCAGTCTGCCGAGCTGCCACCAACATCATCATAGTCGCATGTATGTGCTCTGCAAAAGAAGCCAACAAAAGAGAAGAGCAGAAAAAGGAAGGAAGGGCTACCCTCTGTCACTTCTGACAAATTAGCAGCAGCTAGCAGCCTACTACTACGAGTAGTACCATGCTGCAATGCATGCCAACCTACGAGCACGGCATGAATAAATATGCCGGATCCGATGAAAGGAAACGCGAACAGCAGCAAAAGGTTAAAAAAAAACAAATTCTTGCTATCCAAAGCTTTGGAGTCTACTCCGTAAGAACCAAAGATAAAGAGCTCCCATACTGATACTGATACTGATACTGATACTGAACAGTAGCTATCATCCCTTCTGTCTCTCTAACCCATGTAGTCTTTAGTCTTTACCGACAAGTGAAGCTAGAATCTTGCTAGTTGCTACTGCGTATTTTTAGACATGCAGGAATCCACCTTTTTTTTTCCTCTTGCGCCTATATAAACTCTTGTTTAAGGTTAACAACAAATTAGTACCGTACTTGCAAACAAGAAATTAAAAAAGATCTCAGCCATTGTGATCCATCCTCTGTACTACTAAGGGCATGTTTGGATGTCCGGTAATTGGACAAAAACATCTGTAAATTATTCTTGTTTGGATGACCCGTGACCCTAATTGTTTTACATTCAAATTAGCTCAAAACCCGGTGTAAAAAAATTATCATCTCCTAAGATCCGACTAAAAATCCGCTATATTTCAACGCAGCTCGAGTTGAGCACTCGGACGCTGGGTGACGAGGCCGCGAGGTGCGAGGCACTACCGGATTCGCCTGATTTGCCAGAGGCTGTAAAACTCTCGGCAAAGGCTTTGCCGATAGGGGGCTCTCGGCAAAGACCGGTTGGCAAAAAAATGATCGGCAAAGGATTCTTTACCGAGAGCTATTTATCAGGCACTCGGCAAAACCGTTGCCGAGAGCCCCCGAGAGCTTTTCCGGCTCTCGGCAGAGAAAAGTAACGAGACGGCGCCGTCCGTCGCCGTCCCTCACGGGTTCTGTGCCGAGAGCCCTTTGACATGGCTCTCGGCAAAGGGAAATTCTGTGCCGAGATCCCTCTGACATTGCTCTCGGCAAAGGGAAATTCTGTGCTGAGTCCTCTGACAAGGCTCTCGGCAAAGCATATATATTTATTTTTTGTGGATTTCTTTGCCGAGAGCCCTCCTCTTGGTTCTCGGCAATCCTAGGAATCTGGCCACAAACTGGCCTCTGTTTGGCACCTGTGCCGAGAGGGGCTCTCGGCAAAGGGGTCATTCCCAGCTATGCCGAGAGGGGCTCTCGAAAAAGGGGTCATTTTTTCACCTATGCCGAGAGCTACCCTCGGCAAAGCGACCATAAACCATATTTTTTCTGATTTTTTCATTTTCCACTACAATATATCACATATATCATATTCATCACATATACCTCATGTCCATCACATATATCACACATTCATCATATATATCTCACATTCATCATATATATATTTATCTCACATTCAACACTTATATCACAAACAACACAATACATATCACCTGGAAGTCCACAAGTCCATCCACAAGTCCATACACAAGTGCACAAGTCCATACACAAGTGCACAAGTCCACAAGTTCATCCACAAGTTCACAAAAACATCCACAAGTTCATATCAAGTCCAACAAACGAACCACAGAGATAAAGACAACTACTGTCCACCTCCCCAACCACTCTAAGCACCCCTCTGAGACGGCGGCGTATTCTGACCTGGATCATTCTGGGGTGCATCCCACGGAAGATGCGGATTATTCAAACCCTCCGATATAGGCTGCACAAATAAAAATATGTTCGATGTGTCAGACAAGGAATCCAATATAAGTAGCTAGATTTTGAATGTCGGTTTGACCCTTAAGCAATCGTAGTCTACTTACAGGAGTGCCGAACCCGATCGGTGGAGGTAGAGGTAGAGGTGGTGGTGGAGAGGGCGGAGGACCGTAACCCGAGTGTTGCCCAAGCCCTTGCATGTACCTGAGCATGGATGACATCTGCTCCTGCTGCCTTTACACCTCCTGCTGCTGCCTAAGTAGAAGGGTCTCGCGCTCGGCATCCTTAGCCTCCTACGTCTATCGATCGGCCTCCCTCTAGGCGTCCATAGCCACAATTTGGGCCTGCAACATTTCACCAATTGGTTAAATAATATAAAGGTAAGGTATGCAACAACTCAGAGGTTGTAGTAAGCTGAGAAAAAATATGAATCACCTGGAGTGACAGAATATGCCGCGGTGAGGCTTCTGGCCATGGGCGTATGGGAATGCTAGAGTCGTTGCTCCGAGTTCGGATCTGAGAGAGGGAGGGAGTAGACGTCAGGTCGATGATGCCGTCACCAAGATAGTACCGCCCATGCTTCTTGCCACCTCCAATCCTCATCACGATCTCTGGATCTAGGTCCTGAGAGCCCGCGTCCTAGTCCTATCCATGCTTAGACCTTGCCCAGAGGTGTACTCGGTGATGTGGGCGTAGGCGGTAGGGTTGCAGTATGCAGAGGGCAGTGCGTCCGCGCTGTAGGAGATGTTAGATGTCGCTATCCCCATTTTGGACAAAGCAAACGCTTGGAAGATGTTGCACGGCGCGCCACCATGCGAATCCAACTGCTAGATAGACATCAGCAAGATTAGAAATCATATGGAATTGAATGTCGAAATTAAAACAATGAATTTAAGTACCCAAACTTTGCCGAATCAGGCGAGGTTGCGGTTGCCTTGATGGTGCGATGTCCCTATCATCTGTAAACACCGCAACCAGGCAGCCTCGTGCGTTTCAACCCACTCGTCGGAGCACCACCTGTCCACAATCGGCCGCCAACACTCGAGATAATTGGCGCACCACCAGGGACACATATACACATCATCAGTTATTTGCATATTACATGAAAAAATATTAATATTGTTTATCTACCTTCGTGTACTGCTCATGTGTAAGCCTCTTGTCTCGTGCATCGTTCTTTTTAAGAGCTTCTCCGAGCTCGGACCTATGGTAGTTGACAATGGCTTGGATGCATGACTCGTAATGGATGTCCACTACGAGCTTTCTGCATGCTTTTGAAAGCACCGCATCCGCCCTGTCCTCATATCCCTCTTCGCATTTGAAATAAAGCTGCATAGAGAAACATATATCTAGAGAATCATTGAAGACAAAGGCAATGAATGTCATGTATTGAGCAAAGTGGTCCGATGAACACGTACCCAAAAGTCATGCTTCACCCACGCCTGCTTGTTTCTAGCTATGTTGTCGGGGGCGCTGGCGTAGTGCTCAAAGGTGTAGGCCGACTCGTTCTTCCCAGCAAACTCAACCAAGCCAGGGAAGTGGCTCTTGCACAGAAGACCGAGGATGCCATTGATATGGCGCACTTGAGCAGCAACACCCGATACAAGCGTTCAGTTCCTGCATAAGTGATTGAGAACACATTAGTTTCAACTTCATTTTGCAACATATCATAAGAGCAATTATTAAAAACACATGAATTTACTTACTTTTCACCTTCAGGACGAATCACCGGGCGCCGTGCAAGCGCCGGGGAGAAGGGAGGACTGCGGGACCTTGCAGGTACGGATGTTTTCCAGTAGAGGAACGAGCAGGCTGCTTGACACACTCGTCCTCGTCCTGCTGCTCCTGCCCGTCATCGTCGTCGTCCCCGTCCTGCTGCTCCTGCCCGTCATCGTCGTCGTCGTCGTCGTCCTTGTCCTGCTGCTGGGGCTCCTTCGCGACCTCGTCCTCCACCGGCGTGGGAGGACGAGGAGGCTGTCTCCTCCTACGACCCCTGCCGGTCCCAGACGACGACTCCCCCTCAATAGGACGTGACCTCGCGTAGACCGAGTTCACATTCCTCTGACGTCCTCCCACCATCTTTTCTCAGTCACCTGCAATTGGAAATAATAAACAATAGATAATTAGTAAATATTTAGATTAATTAACAAGCAATTAAAAATAGACACAAAATAAACAACATATATTTACTAAGTATTACATGTTTTTAGAAATAATCTGCATTATCCGGATTAGCTGGATCATAAGACTCATCATCACTATCAACCATATCCAAATAATCAGTTGTATCCGAAGGAGTAATGTTGTCTTCGTTGTCATTGCCAACATGTTCAAGCATTTGTAAATCCTTCACATTTTGCACCTCATGTCCTTCCTCCACGTCATCAACCAACTCATTGCCTACGTCCATTACTACCGCTTTGGTTAAGTCTATCTCGAACCTCCCTTGTAGCCCATCTTCTTGAAAGAATTCTCCATCATATGTGTTTGTGTTGAAGTTGTAATCTTCATCGTTCGGAACAGGTAGTTTACCGTGTGGAGATACCTTGTGCACAATAGCCCAACCCTTAAGATGCTCTTTGGTTTGGCATGCGTATGCGGTATAGTAAACCTGTGTAGCCCGTTAAGCCACAATATAGACATCATCTTCTTGATAGACAGAATCTTGTCGAATCTCAACTAGGCCAAGATGAGGGGTCTGTCTCGTCACTTTAGGATCAAACCAATGACATTTGAATATGACAGGACTAAGAGGTTTGGTACCGATGGAATTTGCAAATGAAAGTTGATATATTCCTTCGATTCTTCCATAATAGTCTAGGCCATCAGTGCCAGGTGTACAAACACCGCTATTTATGGTTCGTCAATTGGGTCAACTCTGCTCGTAGCTTGCTGTGTGAAAATGATATCCATTCACATCATAACTATTAAATGACTTCATCCTATAGGCACAGCCATTTGCAACCTGTCTCAACTCATCACTAATAGAGTCATTGGTTTGAGCCTGCATTCAAGATAGATCGTTATATTATGCAAACATACCCACAACCTAAAAATTCAAAGTGGGTACAAGCTAAATTAGAAACTACCTTGGTTTTGAACCAAGAAATGAAATCAGGCCTCCCTTGTCCAGCACCCTTCACAAGAAGGGTATCTGTTTCCTGTGGGGTAGGATCCCATGATTGATTCCAAAAGTGATGAAGGAATTCCCTGTACCAACGTGAAACAAGGGGTTGGCAGAGGAAAATTGATGGCATATTGAAACAAGATCGGGCTGAACTTACCCAATGTACGGCGCTACCTCGTCAAGGTGGGTCAACACTATAGCATGATGCAACGCCACTCTTCATGTCTCAAGGACTTCATGGTAGCTGCACTTGCGGTTCCAAGTTTCCCTCGGAAAAGACTGAGGTTTGATTCATTTTCACCATCATTGTAACGAATAGGTGGATTATGCATGCTTGGAAGATTCTCGGTGTAGTATTTCTCTGTGAAGTTGGACACCTCCTCTATAATGAATGCCTCAGCAATGGAAGCCTCAATCTTGCTTTTATTTCTACATTTCGTGCGAAGAGTCTTTAGACATCTCTCTAGTGGATAACACCAATGGAATTGGACAGGACCCCACATTTTGGCCTCATAAGCTAGGTGCAATATCAAGTGTTGCATAGGATTGAAGAAATCGGGTGGAAAGATCTTCTCTAACTTACACAACAACACTGGCGCCATGTTTTCCATGTCCTCGATCACAGTCCGAGATAACTCTTTGGAACATAGCTATCAAAATAAGTAGCTCAACTTTGCCAGCGCTACCCACACATGCTCAGGGACATAACCTCAAACCATCGCCGGAAGAAGCCGCTCAATCCATACGTGGTAATCATGACTCTTCATACCGTGGACTCGCAGAGTAGATAAGTTCACTCCCCTCCTCAGATTCGCTGCACACCCATCAGGGAACATTAGCGTTTGTATCCATTGAAGTACTTCCTTCCTTTGTTTTTTGGCCAAGACAAAATCAGCCTTAGGCCTTTTCCATGTCTTGCCGCTGCCAGGAGGTTGCATCTCCTGATGTGGCCTATCACACAACGTTGCCAAGTCTACTCTGGCCTTAGGGTTGTCCTTTGACTTTTTAGTTTTCATGAGGGTTCCCCATAGCGCCTCGGCCACATTCTTTTCAGTGTGCATTACATCAATTGTATGTGGCAGAAGGAGGTCATCAAAATAGGGGAGCCTCGTCAACCCCGACTTATGAGTCCACATGTGTTCCTCACCATACCCCACAAAATGAACATCTATATTGGAAACAAGAGCCTCTATCCAAGCCCTATCCTCAGCACTAGTACCATTAGCGGTGGAGGGTCATTCACTACGACACCTTTTGTAAAGTTCTTTATGTCTTGTCTGAATGGAGGGTCGTTCCTTTATAATGGGCATGGGAACTTCCCATGAACACACCAAGCACAGAATATCCCATAGGCCAAGAAGTCATGCAGTGAGTACTAGTACCAAACATGCATTTTGAAGTTTGTCTTTGTAGCTCGGTCATATGTCCATATGCCTTCCTCCCAAGCACTGATCAATTCATCAATCAAAGGTTCCATGTACACACCCATATGGTTCCCCGTGTGTCTAGGAACTATCAGTGACAAGAACATGTTTTACCTTTGAAAGCATAGGCCAGGGGGCAGATTGAGGTGGATAACAAACACAGGCCAACATGTGTATGGGTACGCCATCATTTCATAAGGATTGAACCCATCAGTTCCCAGAGCAACACGTACATTATGAGCCTCTGCGGCTTTCTCACGATGAATGGTATCAAAGTGCCTCCATGCTTCACCATAGAATGGATGTACTAGTTTGTCAGGATTATATCGTTTTCCATTTTTGTGCCATGTCATCTGTTTTGCGGATTCCTCGGTCATGTATAATCATTGGATCCTCGGTATAAACGGGAGGTACCATTGGATCTTCACGGGGACCGTAAGCTGCCTCTTCTGGCCATCACCAGAGTCTACCTCAAGATACCTGGAGGATTTACACTTTGGACAGTACTTTGCAGCACTAAGTTCTTTTCTAAATAAGACACGTCCATTCTCACGAGCATGTATCTGATCACGAGCATGCATCTCATCATTTTTTTCTAAGACTTGGGACCTTCATGTGCCCCTATATTTTTTTCATATTTTTCATAATTTTGCATAGTCTATGTCTCATTTACTAGCATTATACTAGAGAGAGATTTTCCCACTAGCATAAGAAAAGGCAAGAATTCATCTTTATGACGCTTTTACCCTTAGAACGTCATAGATCATGTCACTTTTCAAGTTTTAGTTTCGAATGTGATCTTCTTATTTTTATTTAATATTAAAAGGGAAATAAACTAAGCAATTGATTTCAAGATTAAATAAAATATTATTTTATTTATTATATTATTAGTTTTATTTAAAAAGGGGAAATGAGTAAAACAAATAAAACATAAAGGAAAAGGGGAGAGACATGTCAAATCAAACAGAATGGATGTTGAAGTTGAGTGGACGTTGGCTGGTGGGCCCGTGCCTTCTAGGTGCGGTCGACCGACCGCCCTTCGGGGCCATTTGGCCACTTCGGTCTCTGCATTAGACTCCCTTACCTCTGAACATTGATCTGCTCTATCCGTTCTGCGATTTGGCCCTGAACATGCATCGGTCGATGCACAAAAGTGGCCGATGAGGTCCAATTTTTTCGTGGGACGTGTCATGACCATGTACATCATGATTCCATGGTCGATCTGGTGAAATATTATGTTGAGGTGTCGATCGATACCCCCATACTTGTTTCACTGCATACTGCAACACAGCAACACAGGGCAGAGAGAGATCAAATGCAGGGGTTCTGTTGGGGTAAGATACCAGCAGAACCAAGAGTTTCTTTTATCATTGATAGCTTAGGAATATGTTCTTTGATTCATGAGTGATAGACTATCAAGCCTAAGTATCTTGTTGCTATGAAGGGCTAAGGTGATCCAAGGTAGAAGATGGAGAGAGAAAATCCTATGGCCTTAGCATAAGGGATGACAAGCATCTCTTCATGTTCTCTTCTATTAGGGCCATGAGGTAGGTTGTGCTGATGGCTCTAGAGGATGACTAAGGAGAAGGAGAGGCAAGGAGATCCTCTCTCTCAAAGGCTTTGGATAAGAGCTTGAGCTTTGCATTAGTGATAATGCGAAGATCATTAAAGCTATATCTTCAAGACCTAGACGTGTCATTCTCTCCTCAGAAACCCTTTCTTCTACGTTGGTAATGCTTTCTTTGGCAACAACACATAGAAACTTTTCCATATTGCTCTTCTTCTTGGTGGAACCATGGTGAGGTCAAGGAAAGTGAGAAGGGAAACAAGAGGAGATGGAATTTCTACTAGTGGTGAAGAAGAACAAGGTAAGAGGAGGAAGACGAAGAGGGAGAGGTTAAGAAGAGAGAAACCAACGTCCTTCGCCTCTATTTTAACTTGGATCATGTCGGAAACAGGATAGGACTGTTGGTCCAACGCTCAGGAGCAGCAGGCATGGCTGAAAGGCCAAATCCACGGTCGGCCAACCACTTTTAGAGAGGTTTGGCTCGACCGAGCCTGGATTGGAGGTTCCACAGGTCAGGTTAGGCAGGCTGTGCAACGTCGGGCTGAGAAGCCTCAACATGCGGTCGGCCGACCGCCTTTCGAGGCCAAACATGCTAATTCTAGGGTCAAACACGAAAAATGAACAAAAATTGAAACATGTAAATTTTAGTTCTAAATTGGATTAAGGACAAAATCTACCATGTCAATTTCATGCTCACGAAAACTTTTAAGACACTGACCATTTACCTTTAAAGGTGTTGCAGCCGTAATCTCGAAGCGTGATGATTCCTTGCGTCACGATATTGATGATGACGAATGGTCTTTCTTCTGTGAATCATTGCATTGTACTCAGACCCTTTTTCTCCATTCATTGCTTCTCTCTTGTGAAGGATTAGTGGACAACACATACCCGAAGGGATTCTCGAATAACTTAAAGCAAGGGCATTGTTGTCATGGAAATAGAGGACATCTTTTATGCTATAGCAAAGTTGGCTTTAGCATTTTAGCACATCACAAGATGTTCCCTCATTGTTCACCAATTAAAAACCAAGCAAGGTTAAGGCAAAAGTGTGCAAGATTATTTCAAAACTACCTCAAACCTTAATTTGTCTCTTATGAATGATCCCATGACTTAACCACCAAAATTTTAAAATTATCATGCATTGGTTAGTCCAAGTTTACAACCAAATTCCATACAAGTAGTTTTGGTTCAATAATCAAACTTTACACCATGTATAATTTGATTAAGGAAGGCTATTTAACCTAAGCACCATACTTAATTTAAAGAGCTTATAGGAGTATGTACACTACTCCCAAACCAAAGCATACTCATAACAGAACTAGGAAGCATGAAGGCATAGAGAGACTCATTTAAGAAGATAAGAGCATGGATGGTGAACCACATGAGCATTTGCAGAATTTTTTTATATATATTTGTTTATGTGACTTAGTAAGATGAGCAAGGTATAAAGAGAAAGCAAGGTCGAGACAACCAAACAAAATCAAGAATGAAGTATAATATAAAATTTCTTAGAGAAATCCACTCCCCCATACTTGGATTTTGCAACATTTTACAATGTGAAAATACAAGTCTAGGATGTGAAATTTTCTTTTAAATGTGCTTCATTATTGAAGGATGTTTGGTTGGACATAACTTTTGTTTTGCTCCATCGTTCTTTTTGTTCAAACCTGAAATGGTTAGTGACAAAAATACCCGAAGGAACAATTTCACAAATATTCCCTTAATCTCATTTTACAAAATCATTTTATTTATTTTAGAATTTTGGGAAACTAGAAATATTTTTTTTGTTTTATATATATATATTTTTAAGCAAACTTTAATAGAAAAGAAAAAGGATCGGGTTATCTCCCGAAAGTGCTTATTTTTAAGACACAAGCTTGTCTTTGGGAAACCATCAAGCACATCTCCTGTTGGTGAAGAGGTTTCCCCTTCGACTCCAACATTTTCGAACCTTTCCTCAAGACCAAAACCACTACGAGATTTGCAAAATTTGTGATAGACAAACACATCTACAACCATCCTTGCAAAAGATTTTCGAAACGAGAAGAATGAAGGGGTTGTAGATCATGTGTGTAGTGATGGTAGAGGAAAGGATTGATTTGGGAGATTTCTCACTTGAGCATGGATTTGATGGGAAGATCGGGGAATAGTTTCCATGCTCATTGATACCGTTCTCCCTTTCAAGGAGTGGGTGAGCACTTTCTTTCTCATGACATTTCAAGTCATCCTCAAAACTTGAGTGGGTCATGGCTGTTGGCGAGATGGACCTAAGCTCACCCCTTGGATCAAGAACAAGTTTGGATAGCCCTTTGATGAGAGGTCGAGAAGACCATACGGGTAGATAATCTTTACTTATTCTATGACCAAGCATCTTATTTCCTATTGTGTTCTCCAAGATTCTCATGATTGGCCTTCCGATAAAGGTGAGATGAAAGGAAAGTCTAGGAAGGTCAAAGATATGGAAATCTAGGAAGATCTTGAGATCATCAACGACCACAAGAACATCATGAAGGACTCCTAAACAATAAAGGATTTGACCATTGGGGAGTCTAAGGTGTTTTTGTGATTGGGATAAACGATCCTTTGATGATGTTGGAACATGGAAATGAGGAATGATGTTGATTCTGAGGCTAGGATCGTAGCAAATGTCGCCATCAATGCCCAACACTTGACAGGATATTCTCCTCACATGTGTGGGAATTCTAGTGACTTCTTTTGAAGATTCAGCCTCATCCAACCATTCTTGGCTTACAACGGTAAACAGAGGCTCTAACCGTTGATTATGCTCCTCTTGGTCAGATTTATGGCCATCATGGCTTCCATGCCTCAGGTGTCTTAATGAATTCCCAAAGTCATTAAGTGGGTCATCATAAGACTTAAATGAAGAAACACATGGGGATCATCAGGACCAAGGATGGGTTCATAAGATACGTCAGATGTGGGCATAAAGAAGGAGAGGATAGATTTGGTTTCTAAACACTTTAGTTCTTCTTCTATAAGCTCACTCGGCATTTCTTCATCAAATATCCCAAGCTTTTCCTGATGTGCCATGTGGGAAGTCGAGGCACAAGGTGATGTTGACTTGGGAGGTTTTTGAGGAGATCCCTTCAGGAGAGTTCTAGAAAGATGTTTCTTAGAAGGTCTCTTTAGGAAAGGATCATTTTGGGCATTCCCAAAACCAGCAAGATCATATGAAAGGTTAGCCTCGAACTCGAAGGAATGGTTTAGATGTTGAATTTCTTCCTCCTTCGAGATTTGTGGTATTTGTGGTTCAGGATCGATGGCAGAATCTTTGGATAGGAGTGGTGGTGATTCGGCTATTGAGATTTCTTTTCTAGGGACTGGTTTTTCTCCTTCTATGGGTCCTTCATTATAAACATTAGTGTAGGGGGTGTTTTCAAGAATCTTAATAAGAAGACTCTTCCCTTCACTAACGGGTAAACACAGGAAGGCTCCCCTAGAAGTCATGTCAAGAATTTGTGCAGAATCTTTGCTAAGACCGCCATAAAAGTGTTGTAACAATGTTGGCTCGGTTATAGCAAGACCAGGGCCAGATGATGCTAGATCTAAGAGACGAGCCCATGTCGCACTAAGAGGTTCTTTCTCCTTTTGTGAGAAGTTGATGACCTCTTTTCAAAGACGAACAACTCGAGAGGTGGGAAAGAAAGGTAGGAAGAATTTGGATTGTAACTTTTCCCATTCTCCATTTGCATCATCTACATGGTGAAGGTACCATTGTTTGGCTATTCCCATCAAAGAAAACGGAAATAGCTTCCACTTAAGGGTACCTCGCCTCATCCCATGGATGTGGACACATGAACACAATTGTTGGAAGTCACGTAGATGAATGTAGGGATTTTCATCTTCGTCCCCCAAAAAAGGTTTGTTCTGAACCATTGCTATGAGACTTGGGCGAAGCACATAAGGAACGGCCAATACGGCCTGAGATGAACTAGGTAGCTCCAACCTAGCGCCCGTTGGAGCACCATACTCAAAAAGAGGTGTTTGATCCATAGGTGTATATGTGGAAGGAAAGGTTTAAATCAAACAGGGATAATAGGACCAAAGGGTTCTAGTTAAAACAGCTACCGTTCCCCGGCAACAACGCCAGAAATGCTTGTTGGTATTTCTTATGACTATTGGATAAATCTGCAAGCGCACAGATTATACCATTGTAGCACTTCACCTAGGAGTATTCCAAGGTATCGTATTTCCACAGGGAACGAGTAGTGAGTTAACTAAGATTATGGATATGTCCTATGATGAATCAAGGGAGACTATGATAACTGGGTTGAGATGTTCGATATAGCAAAGATATCTAACAAGGTATAGCTGGTTACACTGGCTTTATCAGTCCTTCTCTTGCAGGAGGTGATGAGATAGATCAGAAAGAGAACAAAACTCTAACCGGACCGCGCCATCAAGTTGTATTGAGGCCCTACCTTTTAAGATCTTATCTGACACATGTGGTGGAATACGAAGACTAGATAGAGTTGTCACCTTCTACTAGCATCCACAAACAATCCGTGCGATAAGCGGTTTACAAAGGTAAGATCTAGTGTAGACACCACGTCTACACTATTCTTACTACCTTAACCCAACGTTTGAGGCTAAAGCACTCTACTTAAAGTAAAGCGATGAACAAGCGCGAAAAGATGTATAACAGCTAAACCAGATTTAGAATACTAAATGCTATAAAGAACTCGAAAGAAGTCACTTACAAGAGCTGAACTTACAAGAGACTCATATCCGCCGAGGAAGAACTCCGGAGAAGACTCCCGACAAGCCCGGGGCTTTCTCCAGAAGACTTCCTTCACTCCCCTCCAGCAAGCATAGCACTAATAGAGAGCTCCGCTAAGAGACTAAGGAGTAGTGTTTCTCCAATGAGGCATGGATGATAAGGGAGCTCTAGGGGTCTATTTATAGCTAGAGGTAGAGTCTAGTGCCACGTCAGCGATCCGCGTCACCTCCATTAGCCACCGTAGGATCAAACCGTCATTAGAACCGATTTAGATCAACGATGGAGATCAAATGGATGCATGGCGGCATGCAGGAAGGTGGTGGGGGACTTGGAGCATCTTTTGGGCACCTGGGTGTGGTCGGCCGACCACCCCATGACAGGTGGGCCTGCCACTTCCTCCAGGAGGTGTCCCCACAGCACAGAGGGCATGTGGGTGGCCTGGTGGCCCCACAGGGTGGTTGACCGACCCCCCTATGGGGTCCCTGGCCCACCTCTGCCTTCTGTACGCTAGTCCCACTTGTCATCTTCAGTGGGTGTTTGTTCTGAGTTGTTTATCGCGCTAATATCCTTGATGTGGGCCCATGGATCCTCGTGATGCGAATCTAAACCATTGGGAGAAAACACACTTGGATCCAAGGGGTAGAAAGTGCTCTAGAGGGTGTTACATGGATCATGAGGGCTTGGGAGGCCTAGTGGCCCCACAGGGTGGTCGGCCGACCCCCTAAGTGGGCCCACTAGCTCCCAAAAGTCCCCATTTGTCATTACCTGCACTCAAATAGTCATGCGACATGTGGAACTAGTTATTGGGTAAATTATGTTCATGTTATTCTTGTTTTCCTTTGAATATGAGGATGTTGACGGTATTTTGATGGTGACAAAATAGCTCGTAATTACCATCAACAATCATGTCGTAGAAGGCCTTTGCGGTTGTCTCCATCTCCTCCTCAGCACGTTCTTCAGCATATTGTCTTTCGTGAAAGTCATCTAACATGTCTGCTACCCCCACAACATCATCAAAATCCTCAACGTGGGGTCTCACCACCTCCTCTCTTAAACAATTGTATTCAACACTAGATGTTTACCCATGTCCACCTTGTTTTTCCTTTTTCTGTTTGCAAATTTCTGGCACGGACACAAAACTAGAAATGTTCCTTTACCAGACTGGCCAAATGCATGTTCTAAGAAAGCATTGGTCTTTATCATCCATTCATGGGTGAAATCATTCGGACATGAGCGCCCCATGTACATCCACTCACGGTCATCCATCCTCTAAGATATATACCGGTGACCAAAGTAAATATCAATTGCATATACGTAATGTTCCTACTATCTAATAGGTGAGGATAGGTCCTAATCCCACCCGCAGATGCATAGATGTGTTAGTTCCTATGACCTACTCCTATTCGAGACAAAATTTCAGCAGCACCTCCCCGCTGTTCTCTCCATACACGTCCTAGCAAGGAGAGTGTGTATGTAGAGAACAACATGTTGGTGATGCCAAAACGTTGTCTCGAATCAGAGAAGGCCAAAGGAACTAACACGTCTATGCATCCACATGTTGTCTAAAAACATGGACAATTTGAAATAGATACGGACATACATATGCATAATTCTGCATATGTCTAACCGTGCCTCTTTCGAATGGGAGACGCCTAACTGATTTACGTGACCTACGAGCATAAGCGGGAAAGAAGAGTTATATCGTGGGTGGCAGTGGAGTCAGGCTAGCGGTGCCGAGGCGAGTCGGGGCTGTGGTGAGTCGATGCGGTGCAGCAAGACCCGCAACGACGAGGAAAGCAAACGGGGTCGCCGAGGTCCTCCAGATAAGTCTCAATGGGCTCCGCTATTCAAAAAAACATTCTAGGTCAATTAAAAATTTCGACAGCATCTCCCCTTCATGGTGATTTCAATAACTTGCAAGAAATTAGCGGCTTGATGGCCGACAACCACATATATAACAAGTCTCCGCCGCCAACACCACCACCACCGGTACCCTAAATCCCCTAGCACAAGCATCCTAAATATCTAACTAATTTAGGACTAAACTCACTACCTTCACCATAACTACTAACCCTAAATCAAAACTAAATTGCACACCTAGGTGAGGCGGTGACGGTCGATAGCTTGACCGAAGATCGCGGGCAGTCACCTCCTCCTCCTCCTTCTTCTTCTTCTTCTTCTTCTTCTTCTTCTCCTTCTTCTTCTCCCCCTCCTCCTCCTCCTTTTCCTCCGGCCTCCTCCTCCTCTGTATGGCGCAGCCCGGCGGCGGCGGCGGCGCGGGGGGCGCGGGCAGCGGCGGCACTGGGGGCGTGGGGGGAAGGGGTCCGCGGCGGGCAGGTGGGGGGGGGGGGGGGAGGCGCGTGGGGTGCAGGGGGGGAGGGCCACGACGGCGCGAAGGTCCGGGCGGGGTGCGATGGCATGGGCAGCGGGGGGTGCGGGTGAGGGAGACAGAGAGAGTGAGAGAGAATGCGCAATGACCGAAAATGCCTAAGTCACAGTTAGATTCTTTGCCGAGAGCTATATCGGGGGCTCTCGGCAATTTTTTTTATTTTTTTAAATTATTTTCTGTGCCGAGAGCCATGACGTAGGCTCTTGGCAAAGATTCTTTGCCGAGAGCTTTAGGGTTACTCTCAGCAAAGAATTTGAAATTTTTTTTTTTTTTTCACTATTTTTTTTGCTTGCTTATAACATTGGTAGTGACCTAATCTGTCACTTTGGTATATTTTGAGTAGTTTTGCTATATTTGTTTGGTTTTTTAATTTAAATTGATTTTTTTTAAAAAAACAACTTTGAACTGTAGATGCATCGAATAATGGAATTTGGTGACCGAAAAAATGATATTCGTGGTTTGTAGCGTACTTTGAGTCGGTATCCAAGGACAGAGTGAAATTTTTAAACATCTTATTCACCAAACTTGACCAACAACTTGTGTGGGACTTGTTTTTAAAATTGTATAAAATACAAACGAATTCCAAAAATCACAAAACTTGTTGAGTGAACTTGATATCACATGTGTAGGCTTGGGAAAAAATTGAGACGATTTCGAAACGTTGGTGACGTAGGATAGTATAAGACTATACATCTTATGTCATCACGTATGATCATATGTGCAGGATATCATATGTGATGACTATCCTACGTCACCAACATTTCGAAATCGTCTTAATTTTTTCCCAAGCCTACACATGTGATATCAAGTTCACTCAACAAGTTTTGTGATTTTTGGAATTCGTTTGTATTTTATACAATTTTAAAAACAAGTCCCACACAAGTTGTTGGTCAAGTGTGGTGAATAAGATGTTTAAAATTTCGCGCCTATCCTTGGACACCGACTCAAAGTACGCTACAAACCACGAATATCATTTTTTTCAGTCATCAAATTCCATTATTCGATGCACCTGCAGTTCAAAGTTGTTTTTTTAAAAAAATCAACTTAAATAAAAAAACTAAACAAATATAGCAAAACTACTAAAAAATATACCAAGTTGTAAGATTAGGTCACTACCAACGTTATAAGCAAGCAAAAAAAATGAGTGAAAAAAAGAAAAAAAATTCAAATTCTTTGCCGAGAATAACCCTAAAGCTCTCGGCAAACAATCTTTGCCGAGAGCCTACGTCATGGCTCTCGGCATAGAAATCGCAAGGGAAAATGGCCTCACACCGTTCAAAAGCTTTGTAGAGAGCTTGATGGTCGACTCTGGACAAAGGATAATGGAGGAGGCTACCGTCTCGTTTACCGAGAGGCATTTTTTGTCGAAGGCCTAGCTCTCGGGAAAGGGAATTATTTCCCAAGAGTTTTCCTTTGCTGAGAGCCAGCTCTCGGCAATGTGTTTTCTGCCGAGTACTGTATGTTGCCGAGAGCAGCTCTTGGCAAAGAATTTTGTGCCGAGTGCCCGATATAAAGCTCTCGGCAAAGCCTCGGGCACTCGGCAAACGTCCTGTTTTTGGTAGTGAGGGTTTCTCCTTCACGCCGATGGTCACTGTTGGGGATATTACCTTGACATATCCCGAGGGACCTTATGGGCCTACCAACCAGAAGACGGCCCAGCCCGCGAGGCCTTGCGGCACGCGACTAGCCCGTTGTGCTCGTCAAGGACTTCGAAGAAGTCTTGCTCGCCAAGGAAGATCCTAGTAGATAGACTCAGATCCCTTGCCTTAAGGGACTGATCATAATCTGTTAGGATATGGAAATTGTAACCCTGCTCCCCGGCTATATAAGGCGAGCAGGGAACCCCTCCAAAATCTCTCTCTCAGATCATCTACGGATCTGGTAACCTAATACTCAGATCAATCCAGCCACCAGAACACAGGACGTAGGGTATTATGGTGATTTGCCGGCTCGAACCTGTCTAAATCGCCGTGTCTACGCCCTCTGTGTTACGCTTGATCGTCATCGCCACAGCTCCGCCTACAATCTACTACCGTAGGGTACACCCTAGGTAGACTTCGACGCATATTTCGTCGACAGTTGGTGCGCCAGGTAGGGGGTGTGTGCATCGACTCCATGGCTCATCAAGCGGTTACCTTCCCCGGATCCATGGTCATCCCCGCAGGCGGCGCCACCCTCTAGATCGGATCTATGGTCTGGACTATCCATGGCACCGTCTCTGTCTCTGAAACTACAGAACCTACGCGACTCCTCACGCCGAATTCTCCTTCGATCGAAGATCTGACCACCAAGACAACTCAAGGCGCTCCTGGTTGCGTCGCCCATGATGATCCGGCGAGCGCTGTCGACCAGGTTGACGAAGACCTCGCTGAATGACTCAGCCTCATCAACGCCGCTCGCCGCCGACTCCGTCCGCATGCGTCGACCGCACGAAAGAAGATCACCTCGAAAGCACCACAACACCGCTCGACACCAGATCCCGTAAGCCATGGTATCGAGCAGAAGCATCGACGCAGAAACAGCCATAAAGAGGTCCTCGACGGCCCCTGTCCCCTTCACGAACAAGGAAAACACACCATGCGGGAATGCATCGCCCGCAAGGAGACCATCCAAAGCAAGGCGGAAGCAAAGCGACAGGGCAATGACCCTTCAACAGAGGATACGACAGAGACCCCGACCACCAACTTCACGAAGGCCATGTGCATCTTCCCCATATTCTATGGGCGCCCAGGTGGCAATGGTAAGCGCCGTCGGGCATTTACTAACAACAATAGCGTTCATGTCCCTACTCCAGATTGGACAAGGCGCCGAATTGATTTCTTCAGAGACGATCATTGGGTACGACATGATTACCCTGGTCGCTTCCCCCTGGTCGTCAGCGCAGCCGTCGCGTCCAGCTTCTTCAAAAAGATACTCATCGACGGAGGAAGTTCTCTCAACATTATTTTTCCGAGCACACTCCAACGTCTTGAGTTCCGGGAGAGCGGCATCTGCCCGGTGAATTTTTCCTTCCATGGTATAATCCCCGGTGCAAGCTCGAAGCTGTCCGGACAGATCACCCTCCCAGTACGATTCGAATCCGACCATCTAGTACGAGAAGAACCTGTCGATTTCATGATTGCCGACATCGATACTCCATACGACGCCATCCTCGGGCAACCTGCGCTGTCAAGACTCATGGCGATACCGCACTATATCTACTTAGTGCTCAAGATACCAACACCGCAAGGAGTCATCAGCCTCCATTCCGATCTCCAGGTCGCCTACGAGTGTGAGCAAGAAACAATCAGGGACGCAACCAGGCGGGAGCAACAGTGCGGCACCCAAATCTGCCTATCCGATGCGGCCAAGCCACAAGAAGGGGACTTCGACATCCCTGAGGCCCCGACCACGAGTGCCTCGAAGAAATCTAGGGAAACGAAGACGGTGGCCCTGGACGACGACGACCTTGAGAAGACCGCCGTGATCGGTGCCGACCTCGACCCCGAACAAGAAAGTGCGCTCGTCAGCTTCCTGCGACGCAACATCAACATCTTCGCCTGGAAACCGGCAGACATGTCAGGAGTCCCCCGTGACCGCGCCGAACACTCCATAAACGTTGTAGACGGGGCCAAGCTAACCCGCCAGAAGCTTAGAAGGTTCACAGCAGACCGCAAAGAGGCTATTAAAGCTGAAATAACCCGGCTCCTAGCTGCAGGGTCCGGTGCTTGTAAGAAAGAAGAATAATGAATGGAGAAGGTGTGTCGACTATACGAGTCTCAACAAGAATTGCCCTCCCGACCCCTTCCCTCTCCCACGAATCGATGAAGTTGTTGACTCCACTGCTGGATGCGAGCTCCTCTCCTTCCTCGACTATTACTCCGGCTACCATCAAATAGCGTTGAAGGTGGAAGATTAGATCAAAACATCATTCATAACTCCTTTCGGCGCCTACTGTTACACAACAATGTCCTTCGGACTAAAAAATGCCAGCACCATGTACCAGCGCGCCATACAAGAATGCTTGAAAGAACTTATCCCAGGGAAGGTCGAGGCCTACGTAGATGACGTAGTCATAAAAACACACTCCACAGAGACGCTAGTCGCCGACATAGAGGCAACTTTCCATGCTCTCAACAAGTTCAGGTGGAAGTTAAACCCAAAGAAATGCATCTTTGGGGCATCATCAGGAAACCTGCTCGGCAACATCATCAGTCGGTCCGGCATTCGGGCCAATCCAGAAAAAACCGCTGCAGTCCTCCAAATGAAGCCTCCGTCTAATGTCAAAGATTGCAGAAACTCGCTGGGTGCATGGCTGCTCTAAATCGCTTCATCTCCCGCCTCGGTGAAAATGGCCTTCCGTTCTTCGGACTCTTGAAGGGCGGACAGAAGTTCGAATGGAATGATGATGCCAATCGCGCTTTCGCCGACCTTAAGCGATACCTCACCGAACCACCTGTCCTTGTTGCGCCGAAAGAAGACGAACCAATGTTACTTTACATTGCCGCCACCAACCGAGTTGTCAGCACCGTCATTGTAACACTCTCGGTGTTAATCACGAGCTAAGAAGTGATTAAGCCGAAATATATCGGATCAAATGATAATCGGAGACTATAGTTTATATATGGGAATATATGATAAGGTATTTATTCTAGATGCCTCATCTCTATTTCCATCTATATGAACCTTTGGAAAAGTTTCGTAAACTTTGGAATCAAAAGTTACCCGGAATAAGGATTCACATAATTATCGGATTTACCTTGTGAAGTGAAAATAATTATATGAGTCAACTGAGTCTCACGACCATGCCCAGAATACTCCAGGTGAACTCCACAACAAAAGTCGTGAAAGGTTCGTGTTGCCCGGAAACACGGAAAATATACGGAAAAATATTCCGAACACCAGTCCGAGCTTAATCGACCCCGATCTTGACCGTCGTTGACCGATATTTTAGAGATCTCGCATGTCGATGCGCTTTGAACGAAAGTTGTAGATCGGATCGAGACGAACAAATTTTGTTCAAACCTCGAGACTTGAATCAGAGCCAAAAATGGTGAAATAGATGACCGAAGATTGTTGGAATGCCAGTTTTTGGTACCCGCGAGGTTTTCTTCGGGAATCAATAATTCGCAAACCATTTGGAGTCTGACTGTGGTTCTTGAAACGAATTGCTCTACTCATCGAGATCTTCGCAACGGCATACTCAGTTTTACAACACGACGAACGGTTTGAAAAGTGAAAAATTTCGACGTCGTTCGCAGTGTCAAAATTCTTTGATGTGTGGTTGGGGGGCAGGAAAATAAAGGGCAGCAGCCTGCCCTCTCCTCTCCTCACGCCACCCTCTCTCCCTCTCTTTTATTTCTGCCGAGCAGAACCAGAGCAGCAGCTTCTGGTCTCCTTCTTCCTCTCCCTCAAGCTCTCTCCCTCCCCTAGGGTTTCAGCAAAAGCTCCTCCTCCTCCCACTCCAATGGCTGCAGGGGAGCTGCTCCTCCTCCCTACCCTCCAGCTCGCCACCCTCCTCCTTCGCTCTCCCAGGCAGGGCAGGGCTGAGCCTGCTCGCCCCTCCTTCCTCCCCTGCCGTTGCCTGCTTGCTGCTGGACCAGCAGGAGGCCAGCGCCCCCAGTGCCTTCCTGCTGTCGAGCAGGGCAGCAGCAGCTGCTGCGCCTCCCTCCTTGCTGCGTGGAGCAGCAGGGCATGGCTCGGCCAGCCACCATCTCCACCTCGACGACCAGCACCCCTATGGAAACCCTATCTCCTTCCCCCTGCATCTCCATGGTTGAGGAACACAAGAACAGCACCCCCATATCCTTTATCGTTTTAGTTTTTCAGTTTTCCGATTCCTGCAGTGAAGTTTAAAGTTGTATGTAAATTCATAGAAAAATCGCATGGATGTGTGTTGTGCTTGTTGGAAAGCTTGTTAAATTCTCTACACAGTAGGTCTATTGGATGCCATGTGTTGCTTTGATTTTATTGCTGCAAAAATCAATTTATGCAGTTAGGGTTAAGAATGTGATTTGTGTGATTTATATATTTGTCGCCGATAAGGAGTACTCCAAAAATTATGAAATAATTATGGTATATTCCTAGTGCTATGAAATGTATATGGTTGAAATTTCATAACTACAGGTTAGATAGTTTGTGAGTTATGAAATTAACAAATGTCATAGTCATTGTTTTTGACTGCATGCATGTTATCTGAAGATTAATGTTTTTCGTGAATAAAAGTTTGTTTTCTGTTGGTATGGTGAATAACAAAGTTGTAGCTAATTATATGAGTAATCTTGTGTTAAAATTTCATGGCCATATCTGTGGTAGTTTGTGAGATATGCATTTATCAAGTTGTTGACTGAAATCTGTCATTCTCTGTACAGATCTAGATGTTTATGTTGTTTGACCAAGTTAAATTTGGAATTATGTTTTGAGCTGGTGGAAACATTTGTAGTGGTTTTCATAATATTTCTATAATGTCCAAATTCATAGTTTTAGGAGCTTTAGATTGTGAGTTATGGCTGTTTGAAGTAGAGTGACAGAATCTGCCCACTTGTGGACAGAGATGCACTCTTTGTTTATTTCAAGTTTGTTAAGCTTTGAATCATGTTAAGGTGGTTATAAGGAATTTGTAGAGAATTTGAGTACCTTTTCAAATAGTCAAGAACCATATATGTTGGATTAGTAGAACTTCAGTTATGCTTCTACGAACTTCAGTAATGTTGTATGTCTTTATCTTGCCAATACTATGTGGACTGATTTCACCATGTTACTTGTGCATTTATTTTCATGACCTTATTGTTGTTCGCTGTGGTTGATATGAATAGCAAAGTTAACTATAATATTATAAGATTTCTAAAAAGTCTAGAATCATCCTTAGGTGGCATCTAGAACTCAAGTTATAGATAATAGAAGTTGTATGTCAGATTTGCTCAATTGTGTTTGACTGACCTTGTTAAGTGTATAATCATCTTGTTATGATAATAAGTATGTTTTGGATAACTTACTAACATTTCTATTAAGTTAAGATTCATGCTTCTTGGATCATTGTAACTCAAATTATGCATGTTTAGATGTAATGTTACTTTTCTGTCCTAGTTGGGGCAGGTCTGAACAATTGCATAATTGACTTATTTAACCTTTTGATTTAGCTCTTAGTGGTTACATCAATGTTGTAGATAATTTCAATACCTTTCCAGCAAGTCTGAGATCACCTCTTTTGGATGAATAAATCTTTGGTTACGATGACAACAAGTAACCTATGTGTTGCTGCCCTGTTTTCTCTTTGCATGCTAAATTAATTATTCTAGTTCATGCATGTTGGATTTAATCCATTTGTTAGTTTTTGGGTGATGAACTCTTGCAATGCCTTGGTTAGATTTGTAAGCATGTAGACTCCTAATATGTTTGTTATCCTCCTATGCTATGTTAGGGTAATAATTAATTAAATAACCCTTGTGCTTACCGAATACTTACAATAGCTTGAGAGAGTTAACTAATGTGTTTATCCTTGATGTGCTTGCTATCTTCCTATGATATGCGTGTGTGGTAATTAGTTAAAATAAATCTATATACTTATGTGGTTGTTGTCATATAGTATCCCTAGTTCTTGTATGCTATCATTGTTGAGTAGTTCTTGGTTGTTGCATGCTTGTAATAGCTAAGCTTGGATGAAGAATAATTTATATGTCATACTTGATTTGCTTGCTACCTTTGATGCTAGAGTTTAGTGATAGTAGTTCATAAATTGCTCTATGAGTGCTTATATATGTTTTGCATACTCTTATGTTGGTCTGGTATGCTTGTTTATGTGTCTTGTGTTTCCTTTCATCGCATTCATACACTTGCATCTTGCATCTCATTTAGGTACGCTAGGTACACGATGTGGAGATGTGATGGTTGGAGCTAACCCAAGGATGGTGTTGGTGGATGAATCCAAAGGACATAACAATCCTGGAGTACAAGCGTGGATCTGAAGAGCTCGCCAAACGAGTGTCATCTAACCATCGCTGACTTGTGTCGGTTCCCAAGGCAAGCCCCGAAGCATTACAAGCCTCCTCCCTCTCTTTTTAAAGTATTCACTTTCAATTCACAATTTTGCTTGTGCATTAAGTTATAGGAGTTGAATGAAACCTTTGATCCATTATCTTCCTTGTCCAACAAAAAGAACCTTGTAGGCCCAGGATCGAAACAGATGCTTAGCCATGCTTAGACTGGTAGAAGTCAGGTGATTCCTATCACCTGTGAGATATAGGATGATACTGGTCATGGTTGGCTATATTTGCTATCGTGGAAAATAATCATGTGGAAGTAATAAATCGAGACCGGGCGGACAAGGTGTATGTGAGCCACTTGACTTGGAGGTCTTGTGAGCGGGTTCTCTCCACCTGTGTCGTTAGGCACTGGACCATGGTTGGACATCTGCTGAGATTGAACGCATGCCTCCTTCATAGCTGGCCGAATAACTCGTTTCGACCGCGAAGCCTAACTCTGTATGTTCGGACCGGAATCCCCTCCTAGTTGGGTCATGAAGACCGCGAGCGGCATACTAGTCGTGGGCAAGTATGACCTGAGCTACCTGGCTGGGACCGTGGGCAGGATCTACTTGAGCAACTTGGCTATCCGTGAGTCGCTACTCATGCCTGTAATTGGGGGCCCGCAGCTACCCGAACTATATTGAAGGTGACCCGTCAAAGTCAACCCGACGGGGAAGACTTGGGTGTGATTGAGGAATAAACCTCCAGCTGGATAGGAATTCGATTTGAATCGTGGTCTCTCCCTGTTAGTGAGAAACTTGAAAGATCTTCCTCCCACTGTAGAAACTTGAACCCTAATAAGTAACCAAAAGATGGTTATATGGTTTACATGCCAAACTGGATATGGCTACTATTGTGATGCTTTAATTAAGTGATTGCTCTAGATCAGGTGCAAATCTAGACTTGTTAAGCTTTACTAATCCTGATGCTAAAATCTTGACTAAAATCTTGAAAGATAGGACTCAAGGTAGTAATGCTCTTTTATGCAAAATTTATGCTATCCTGTCAACTCCACCATATGAGCCTTGAATATCCTTGGGAGTCTTTTATTTATCTTCTGTCGGGTAAGTCTAGCTGAGTACATTCGAGTACTCAGGGTTTATCCCACCCTATTGCAGGTGAAGAGCTTTGTCCTCCTGAAGGAGTGGTTAACCACCAGTGGGCTTGGTGATTCTATAGTTACTTCTTATCTATATGCTGTTGTTGGAGGATGTCACTTAAGTTAGCAATGTAATTCAACTTATGTTACTATAATCATTTTAAAGCTATATTGTTTCATTAAACAGTTTTTGAACTCAGACTTGTATTATTATTTCTGAGCTTATTTGTAATATTATTTCTGCTGCAAAACTCCGTGTAAGTGATTGGTGTTTACTTAATCAAGCAATATGGGATTGGTTTGTTCATTTACCGAGGTCCTTCGGGATACTCGGCAAACTACCGAACTGGTATAAGTGAGAGTATGTGCATGTCAACATGTTAAACGGGGATAGTCATGCTTGATCTTGTATTAGTTGGGCGGTTTTGTGACAGTCATGGTGGGCGAACGTGAAGAAAGCGGACTTGTATACCTGGTCCAGCGACCATGCTATTTTGCAAGCGAAGAGCTGAACGAGTCAAAAACAAGATACCCTTAGGTGCAGAAGCTGTTATACGCGGTACTCATCACCGCATGCAAGCTCCGGCACTACTTTCAACGACCAACTAAGGTGACAGTCGTCACCGAATTTCCTTTGGGCGACATTCTGTGCAACAAGGACGCCACAGGGCGAATAATCAAATGGGCGATAGAGTTGGGAACGTTCAACATAGCCTTCCAAGGGAGACATACAATCAAGTCACAAGCACTTGTTGACTTCATCGTCGAATGGACCGACATCCAGGTCCCAGTAAACACTGAAGCACCCGAGCACTGGACTTTGTTCTTCGACGGCTCACTATCCATTCACGGAGCAGGCGCCGGACTTCTATTTATATCACCATCCAGAGATAAGCTTCGCTACGTTCTGCGACTACTATTCCCGACATCCAACAACGCCACCGAATACGAGGCGGCACTACATGGGCTCCGCATCGCGAGCGAACTCAACATAAAACGCATCATCGTCAATGGCGACTCGGCCCTGGTGATCAACCAGTTCAACAAAGAATGGAGGTACTCCAACGAGAAAATGGACGCATACTGTGCTGCCATCTTAAAATTAGAAGGCAAGTTCTTCGAGATCGAATATCACTACGTTCCGCGCGATCGAAATCAGGCAGCAGATGCAATGTCCAAACTAGGATCATCGCGATCTCCCATCCCAGTGGGAATTTTTGTCCAAGACCTACGCGAGCCATCAATCGTCGATCAACATGAAGCCCCACTTGATGACGTACCACAACCACAAACTAACATGCTGATCGCCGCAAGCACCATCCGATCATTCGACTGGTCAGACAATTTCATCCAGTATCTCTCCAATAATGTGGTGCCATCAGATGAGATAGAAGTAGAGTGATTAACCCGCCGAGCTCACAACTATGTCCTCGTTGATGGTACGTTGATGAGGAAGAACTCTAGATTTGAAGCACTACAAAAATGTGTCTCCAAGGAGGATGGCGCGGCGATCCTACAAAACATTCACGCCGGCATGTGTGGGAATCATGCTGCTGCGAAAACGCTGGTGCGAAAAGCTTTTCAAGCAGGGTTCTATTGGCCCACAGCAGTCGCCGACGCAGAACAGATGGTGCACACCTGCAAGGGTGCCAGTTCTTTGCCAAGCAAACTCACCTCCCCGCCCAGGAGCTCCAAATAATACCGGCTTCCTGGCCCTTCGCTTGTTGGGGTCTTGATATGCTCGGACCCTTCCGACCAGCACCGACAAACTTCAAATGGATCTACGTGTCTGTCAATAAATTCTCCAAATGGATCGAGGTTAAGCCGATCACCAAAGCCTCGGCCGGGAGCGCAGTCGCCTTCATTGACGAAATCATACACCGATTTGGCATGCTAAATTCAATCATCACCGACCTGGGGTCAAATTTCACCGGAAACCTCTTCTGGGATTTCTGCGAGGACAACAGAATACTAGTCAAATACGTCTCCGTTGCCCACCCTAGAGCAAACGGCCAGGCCGAACGCGCTAATGGAATGATACTAGATGCACTCAAGAAAAGGTTGTATTAGGAGGAAGAAAAGAACGCAGGTCATTGGATGTACGAGCTGCCCGTGGTACTTTGGGGACTTCATACTCAGCCCATTCGCAACACCGGTGTCTCTCCGTACTTCATGGTGTTCGACGCCGAAGCTGTAATGCCGGCTGACGTCGCCTTCGGTTCCCCGCGGGTAGAGCACTACAACGAAGAAGCATCCGACCAGGCCCGAATCGACGACATCGATCGCCTCGAAGAGCAGAGACTAACCTCATGTGTATGTACGGCCAAATACCTAGAAGTCGTTCGCCGATATTACAATCGCAATGTCAATCACAGATCGTTCACCGTAGGAGAACTCGTCCTCAAGAGGAAACTAAAGACTGAGGGCATGCATAAGCTTTCTTCACATTGGGAAGGCCCCTACATCGTCAAAGAAGTAACCCGACGAGGGTCCTATCGGCTCGCGGACCAGGAAGGCGACAACGTACCTAACTCATGGAGCATAGAACACCTTAGGCGTTTCTATGCCTAAAATACTTGTATCATTTGTCCCACCCATATCAATAAAGTTCGACATGCTGCCCATATACTTTCTTCTTTTCGATGTTATCTGCATAACGACTACATCGTTCGACGACTTCTTAAAAACACCTATGGCGTTCGACGACTTCTACAAAACGCATACGGCGTTCGATGACCTCTCCAAAACACTCCCACAGTGTTCGACGACCTCTCCAAACCGCAATAAGGCGTTTCTCCAAACAGCCTGGCCATAACCAGAAAGCGCCTGAAGCTGGCCTGCCAATGAATCATAGCGAATAGAAGTAGCTACCCTAAGCGCTACGACTACATTGACACGCCTCCCAAATGGTATTTACCCAGAAGCCGGGCGATATCATTTGGGTCGGGAGCCATGAGGTTATGTGCCCAGAATCTATATACGACCACGGAACGGTCGACGACTCTACAAGCAGCATGGTTTTTCGCCCAGAGTCTGCAGGAACGGTCTCCATAGGCCCTGGTCACGCCACGATCGAGCCTCTCGGAAAAAGGCCCTGTCCAGTGGTATCTCCCTAAGCATGCATGAGCTGTTCGCCTTCTACGCCGCGGGTTGCCAGCGGCGTGCCTCCTTGGGAGTCCTTATGTATCCTACGCGTGCAGTGGCGCTAGCCCTACGATCTTGACCATTTGAGACCCAAGGCTGAACGATTCATCGCTACGACTCATGACTCAGCTGGCACGAAAGGGCATGTAAGTGAAATAAAAGCTCAGCGCCCGAATAAACAAAGCTTTGATACATTTCACTTACACGTCCACACCAACCTTGTATCATGTACAAATGATGGCTAACTCGTAGAGAAAAACTTCATGTCAGCAAGCAGATCCCCAGCAACCACGTCCGCCTCCGCCTCCAAGCGACCAACATCCAACTTCAAAGTACATGCTGCGTAACCACTCCGCACCCTCTTAAGACCAACTCGTGGATAGTGCGACCGTAGCATCGCAAGCTGATGGGAGAGCATTTCCTGTGCTACCAACGACACAAACGACTTGAAGCGTACACAGAAGCCTCATGCCCTCGACAAAATGTCAGCAATAGACTCATCTGATGGAGGAGCGAAGACGAAGGTAACGTTGTCCACGCAGGCCATAACCGGCCCGACCTCTTCAATCAGGTTCCAAAACCAATTGCGCCCAACAACAACTTCGCCATCTAATTCTACAAACGCCGAAGGACGTAAGCGCAAGAACAAGGCGACAACCCCAAAAGAAGTACCACGCCTCTGGGTTGGTAGAGATGGAGATTCACTAGAATAACAAGAAACACTCGGCTCGGTAGTATCACCACTAGCCTGGGGCGTACAAAACTCTAGCAACAAGCCTGGGACCGAAAACACGGCGAAATGAGAGACACGATCTTTACCATGGACCTACACAGGCAAGAGCACATGTAAGCACGACGAATGCCAAAACAAAACGATGCAAGGCAAGTTCGCAGACAACAAAACTTGTGGAGGAGGACGACAAAGAGAAAAGGCCTTCCTCGGACGGCGCGGTGAAGAACACTTCGAAAGATCAAAGATGTAATTCAAACGCTTTTCAGCAACCGCTGACTCGATACTCTCAGGTGCCTCCCGAGTGCTATCACCCTTACCAGCACACTTAGAAGCTGGATGCTCCCTATCTTTACAAGGCTAACATTGCCTGGCGATGAAACTACACGCTACCCCCATGCCATCAAGAGTACGGCGATCGAGCAACTTCAACAATAACTTCACCTTATCTAAACCAGCCTCAGACGACGGCTCCGACCAGGTTTCCAGTACCGTGGGCACCAGCGCGGGGTCACATGGTGCGAAGGGTTCTTCCTGATGAACATAAAACCACCTCGATTTGTGCCCAGCAAATTTAGAATGCAACGACATCGAAATATACTGACTAGACATGCCATCCCTGAGTTGAAGATACACTGAACTGATAACACCAGATAAGGCAGTCCCATTCATCTTCAAACGAAAGAAGTATCAGAACAAATCAAAATGGGGATAGATCCCAATAAAATCCTCGCACATGTGGATAAACGTCGCAATGTGCACAATCGAATTCGGATTCAGGTTGCAGAGCGAGATATTATAATACCGTAAAAGACCTCGAAGGAAAGGATGGACCGGAACTCCGAAACCACACCGGAAGAAAGGCTCGAACACCGGTATTTGGCGTCGGAAACAACTCGCCAAACACCGGCCGCCATCCGCCGGCCTCCTTATCCGGGAGTAGACCACCAAAAACTAGAGCATTGATATCATCTTCCTTCTGGTGTTTGGCGATGATATCCTCGGAGTCCAATGCTCCGCCCAAGGCGGCACCACCAGCTCCTCAACCCTGACATTTGGGGGCGATGATGCTGAAGCTTTCCTAGCCGCCGCCGATGACCTCGCGCCCGCATCCGCCACCGCGGATAGCTTCGAAACACTACCCTTCTTTGGCACCATCACCAGCAAGTAATCAAGAACCGAGACAGAGAACAAATCAAAGAAAGTGACGGGAGAAGTGCTGAGAAAGTTATGCTGGAAGACGAAAAGTATTCACCGCAACAGGAGAATGGAAACCGCCGCCGCTAGACCTGCCCTTTATACCAAACAACGCGGCACTTCGCCTTCCAGGGTTTTTGGGAAACTGAAATGACCGAATACGGAACCGCCACACCGCCCACTCCGTGCGCCTCAAACACGGGCTGGTAACTGCGTCGTTAATTCGGCCCATTACTTCCTTTCTGTTCTCCCTTATATATTTACTTCTAGATAAATCCCTCAATTTACGGCTAATGATTTTTTGAATATCACCTACACTACAGTCTCGGGGACTGGACGTGCAACTTTGTCATAATCTATTTTGTGCAGCTACAGTAACATGACTACAGTAGTAGGGTCAGCTGGATCCATAGAGCTTGCGATATAACCACACTCGGGGACTCCTTCGACAGCAACCATGGCTCGGCTGCCTAGTTGCATTCCCGACCAGGCTCGGGGACTTCGTCCAAAGTCATACCAAGCAAGGCTCGGGGACTGCGGCCATGGCACGGAAGGACAACACCCAGGGACTAACGCCTGCGGACTGCGAATCAAGCAACATGATCCTGATACAAGAAGCCTCCAGTTTCTTACATCAGGCTCGGGGATTACGGGTATTCGCAGTCGTTTCTTATTAAACTCATATTAAGTTTCTTTCGATATATGATCCTGATACAAGAAGCCTCCAATTTCTTACATCAGGCTCGGGGACTACGGGTATTCGCAGTCGTTTTACCAAACTCATGCTTCAATTTACATACCTTATGCATCTTTTTATAAAGTATGGCACCACGTGCATACTTCACCTGCTACCATTCTCGGGGACAAGTGGGTACACTTCACCTCGCGGTGAATGTACTGATTTTCTTCTCGATAGAGCTCTGCTGTTTTTTGTGTTGTTTTTGCAGAGCCTAAGTGGGTACACTTCACCAGGAAATGACTTTTCAAAAGTTTTTTCTTCTTTAGCATGTCACATCCTCCCAACAAGCAGCCGCAACACCCGACGACGCGACCAGCTCGCCCATCACGCTACGACGCTCTCGACCATCCCGACCTAGTCGGGAGGTTTCTTCGATCATGACGCATGATGGCGACCAGCTGAACACCTCTAAGAATAATGCTGCGGGCTCGCCAGAACAATATAACGTTCTCGGGGACTTGTTGGGGATATTACCTCAGCATATCCCAGGGACCTTATGGGCCTAACGACCAGAAGACGGTCCAGCCCGCGAGGCCTTGCGGCACGCGACCAGCCCGTCGTGCTCGCTAAGGACTCTGAAGAAGTCTTGCTCGCCAAGGAAGATCCTAGTAGATAGACTCGGATCCCTTGCCTTAAGGGACCGATCGTAATCTGTTAGGATATGGAAATTGTAACCTGCTCCCTGGCTATATAAGGCGAGCAGGGACCCCCTCCAAAATCTCTCTCTCAGATCATCTACAGATCTTGTAACCTAATACGCAATTTCAATCTAGCCACCAGAACACAGAACGTACGGTCTTACGGTGATTTGCCGACCCGAACCTGTCTAAATCGCCGTGTCTACGCTCTCTGTGCTACGCTTGATCGCCGTCGCCACACCTCCGCCTACCATCTACTACCGTAGGGTGCCCCCTAGGTAGACTGCGACGCATATTTCGTCGACAGTCAGTCCCTCACCACCACCGCCCAATCCCAACCACACCGCTAGTCACTCCCCTCCCCCAACCACTCCTTGACAGCTGCCCACCTCGCCGCTGGAGCCGATGGAGGCCTGAAGTGGAGCGCTCGAGCCGGATCTACGATCCCATCCATGGCAAGGTCGCGTCGGGCAAGGGAGGCTCATCCACGTCCACAACCACATCCTCAGCACCTGAATCTTGGAGCCTCGATGACAGATATTAAATTCATTCAAGTACCTTTCCCTGTCCCCCTCTCCTTGTATTCTATATATGTTCATGTGTCCCCTTTTGGCCTTTTCTTTAGTAGAAGAATCACTATTAGAACATTTGGAATACTTACAACCATAACCTGTATTGCATTGTGCTGAGCCTCTGCACTTCCACTTGTTGGTCTTGCATGATGAGGATTTTGGACATGAGCAGCCCTCTGATGGAATATTTTTGGGAAAAATGCACTTTTCATCTGAGGATATCATACTGGAGAGACAATACATAGGCATATCATAGCAAACTTTAATGCAATATCATCATTAGCATTTGATTTTGTGAAGCCTCCATCAAATGAGACCCATTGGAAAATTCATTAAGACAAAACTGACTACAATACGCAAGTACTGATAGTAGGACTATATGGCTGGTCTTTTCTTGCCTTTATGATGCATCAATATTTCAATTTGTTGTGTGTATTATGATTAAGTCAAGTCTGCACTTACTAGCTTGTGGATGTGATGCCGGAAGGATTCTTTATTTGTGACATTTGGATTTGGATAAGAACACCATCACAGTGGGTTTATATTTGGGGAGCGTATGGTATGAAAGACAACTAGCTATGCAAACTACGCAAACTCTCATCAAGTCCACAGGATTCTAATCTGATGGATTTAGGTGAACGTGGGTCATTTATTCACTTAAGCCCTCCCACCATTCCCTTCATAATCACTTAACCCCAGCCCTGCCTGCCGTCGTTACATTGTTCCATCGCGAGACTCCCCGACGCCTAGACTCCATCTCGTGACTCCATGCCACCCCATCTGGCCTCGTACCACGCCTTGCGACGACTCCAGCCTAACTCTGTGTCGCCCCCATCTGCCTCCCACGACTCCTTGTGACTCAGCCACCTGCTCGCGACGCCTAACCTGCTCACTGGCGTTAGGGGAGCCAGCTTCCATTTCGGGTCCCGCCGCCCTCGGACGATGGTGACATGAGGAGGAGGACGCCGAGCAAGGTTATGGTCAGCGTCGCGGTGAAGCACAACATGTAGCCGCTGCACGTCATGGCGTCCGCCGAGTGGACCGTGGCGGACCTGGTGGCGGCCACTGTCGCACTCTATGTCAAGGAAGGCCGCCGGCTGCTGCTGCCGTCCACCGACCCACCCGCCTTCGGCCTCCACTACTTCCAGTTCAGCTTGGAGAGTATGTTCTTTTGAATCTCCAATTCTTCTCGGGATCACACTACGTTTTCATGCTAGTATTCTACATTCTAGTAGGACTGTAGGAGTAGGAGCAGCTTGTTATTTTAGTGCTCTTCTATGGCTAAACCAAACTGCCACTACCGCTCACTCTCTGTTTTCATTTCACATAAAATCAGACCTAGTAGTAGATAGTAGATTAACGCAACTATGCTACTCAAGCTGCTACAATAGAAAAGATCATTTCATCTAGACTTGATCATGCGGTGGAGGGGAAGAACGTCCTCCTCCTCCTCCTCCTCATGTCACCGTCCTTCGGGGGCGGCGGGGACCCAGAACTGAAGCTGGCTCCCCTGACGCCGGCGAGTAGGTCAGGCGTCACGAGCAGGTGGCCGAGTCGCGAGGCGTCGCGGGAGGCAGATAGGGGCGGCGCGGAGTCGGGCGTGAGTCGTCGCGAGGCATGGCAGGAGGCCAGATGGGGCGGCGCGGAGTCACGAGTGTAGACACCAGAAGTGGCAAACGTGAAAAGACCGCAAGCGTACAGTTGTCAAGTGTAGCTTTCACCGGGAGTATTCCAGGTATCGTATTTTCCTCACGGAACGAGAAGTGTATTAACTAGTGATGAAGGTTATGTCCTATGATGAGACAAGGGAGACTATGATAACTAGGTTGGGGGGTTCTATATAGCAAAGATATCTAACTAGGCAAAGCTGCTTATACTGGCTTTATCAGCCCTTATCATGCAGGAGGCGATGGGATAGATCAGTAAGAGGTAAAACTCCTACCAAACCGCGCCATCATGTTGTATTGAGGCCCTACCTTTTAAGAACATATGTAACACATGTGGTGGAATACAAATACTAGATAGGGTTGTCACCACCTACTAGCTACCACAAACAATCCGTGCCATAAGCGGTTTACAAAGGCAAGATCCAGTCTAGACACCACGTCTACACTATTCTTACTACTTTAACCCTTGCATAAGATTAAAGCACTCTACTTAAAGTAAAGCGATGAACAAGCCCGAAAAGATGTATAACAGCTATGCCAGAAGTAGAATATTAAATGCTATAAAGAACTCGGAAGAATCACTTACAAGTGCTGAACTTACAAGAGAATCGCATCCACTGAGGTACAACTCGGAGAAGATGCCATATAGGCCCGGCTCTCCTCCAGGCTCTCCTCACTCTCTTTCAACTAGCATAACACTACAGCAGAGCTACGCTAAGCTAAGTAGTTTCTCTAATGAGGCATGATTACTAGTGAAGGCCTAGGGGGTATTTATAGCTAGAGGTGGAGTAGGGGCTACTTCGGTGCCACGTCAGCAATCCGCATCACCTTCATCAGCCACCATAGGATCAAACCATCATTGTAACTGTCTTAAACCAAGGGTGGAGATCAAGTTGATGCATGACGGCATGCAGGAAGGCGGTGGAGAGCTCGGGGAAGATTTTGGACACCAGGGGGAGGTCAGCCGACCTACCTATGGCAGGTGGGACCTGTCTCTTCCTTCTAGAAGTTGACCCACCACTCAGAGGGTCTGTGGTGGCCTCTAGGCTAATCCCCCAGGTTGGCCGACCTCTAGATGGCTCTCTAATCTCCTCCTTTCATGTGGAGCATGACCCACATGTCATGGTCATCTTGGTAGAGTTTGGTATTTTTCTGAAATACTTATGGGCCCATGGATCCTTGTGCTTTGATTTAGAACCGTTGAGAGGTAGCACAGAGGAGATCCAAGGGTGGAGTTTCACTCTAGAGAGTGTACTTGGATCATGGGGGTATGGGAGGCCTTAGTGGCCCCATAGGGAGGTCGGCCGACCCCCTAAGTGGTCCCATAGGCTCCCAAATGCCCCCATTTGTCATTACCTGCAAACAAATATTCAAGGGACATCTGGAACCAGTTATTTGATAAAATATGCTTATGATATGCTTGCCTTTCTTCAAATCTGAGGATGTTGACGGTATTTTGATAGTGATAAATAGGGTCATTCTTACCGTCAACAAGATCCCCCATACTTACCTCTTTGCTCGTCCTCGAGTAAAGGATGAAAGTAAACATAACTATGCTATTCAAAGTATAAAGCAAACATAAAGATTCACTCAAGACATTTTTTCATACAAGTGGGATATGTGGTATTGGCTAACATATATCCTTGAGAGGTTGAGAAATGGAATAACTCTCAAGGCAAAGTTATCTTCGCAAAATCATATTTTAGTACTTGGAGTTTTTGATAAATTTTTCAAAAGAAAGCTCATAAGTCAACTAACTCCTCATATAGCACTCTAGATCGCTCAAGGTGTATAAATCCTTACCAAGGCATAACATGGGGTTGCCTTGTTTTTATCTTCCTACTTCTAAAGGCTTATGTGGAGCTTAGGTAGGGATAAACAAAATGGCATACTTGCATTACTTGTATTGTAAAGTCAAAACAAGGATCCAAGGAGAAAAATGTCATAATCCTAGATCAAGATGTGCATGTGTGTGGAAAACGATAGTTGACTTGAAAGTACTCCTTAACTATGTATATGATCTCTCTAACTTGTAGGATAACTTGAGACATGGATATCTCTTTTATTAGAGCTTTTGCTCATCATTATTTATGATAGACATATCCCTTTTGAATTTTTTTGAGAGAGATCATAACATTTATTTCTAGAGTATTTATTGGATAAACATGGAGCATGTAAATGAAAAGGCATGTTTTTGCGTACTTCCAGTGTAGAAGTAGTAGAAATATGTGGCGTGTACGTGATCTTGATCTTTGAACTATGACAAAATTCTCAACAATCACAAGGTTTGACTCAACTCAAAGCAATTACAAGAAGCATATGAGGAAGGTTTTGAACATGTATAAAAATTTATGGCTTTGGTAGGAAATTTTCTTACTATAGAGTAGTGACATTATGGTTTTATGACATTTTCAAAATTAATCCCCAAGAACTTTAAATAGATAGGGTGTGAATCATAAGCCGAGAGCTATATCACATTAATCAACAACTTAGTCAATATGATCTTCCTATCAAAGTATTTTCCCACTAGCATAAGCAAAAAGCAAGAATTCCTCTTTATGACACTTTTTCCCTTTAAATGTCATAGATCATGTCACTTTTCAAATTTTAAATCCAGATGTGATCTTGTTTTCTTCAATATAAAAAAGGGAAATAAACTAAGTGATTGATTTCATGAAGGAATTATTTTTATTTTATTTTTATTTAAAAGGGGAAATGAGTAAAACAAAATAAAAACATAAAGGAAAAGGGGAGAGACGTGGCAAACCAGTCAGGGTATATGTTGAGGCTAAGTAGATGCTGGCTGGTGTCGGCCGACCTCACTTTGGGCCGTTTGACCACTTCGGTCTCTGAATTGAGATCCCTTACCTCTGAATGTTGTTCTGCTCTGTCAATTCTGCAGTTTGGACTCTAAGGTGCATCGGCCGATGCACAAAAGTGGCCGTTGAGGTCCAATTTTCCTGTGGAATGTGTCATGACCATGTACAACATGGTTCAATGATCGATCTTGTGAAATGGGGTATTGGGGTGTCGACCGATACCCCCCATACTTGTTTCAGTGCACACTGTAACATGGGATAGGGATAGATCAAATGCAGGGGTTCTGCTGGGGTAAGACACCAGCAGAACCAAAACTTTATTCAATTCAAATTTTCATTCTAGGCACAAATTACATTGATGAAGGGAATTAATTGAAAACAACCTGAGTGCCTAATTATTAGAGAGACTAGCGATCTATGGAGAAGGAGGGGCAAAGAGATCCTCCTTCTCTATTGCCTTGGCCAAGTGCTTCATCTTTGCACTAGTGCTAATGCGAAGATCATTGAAGCTATCTTCTAAGTCTAAACGTGCCATCCTTTCTTCGGCTGACCTCTCTGCTAATTTGGTGGTGGTTTCCCTAAGCCTACCAACTATGCGCAGCAGCTTCTCCATGTCTCTCCTCTCGTCCTCCTCTTAGAATTGGCCTGAAGGGACGGAGATGGAAGGAGGGTTGCTAGTTCGCTGAACCGACTTGCGAGATGCCTCGGACTCAAGGGAGTTGCGTGTCTCCCTCCGCTCCTCGGAGGTGAGGGGAGGGACAAGCACCTTGCCCATCCCTGGTCCACCGTTGGCCCTTTGAAGGCGCATCCACGTCGGTGTCGATGGCGAGTATGAGCTGGTGTAGCCTGTGCTTGTATCGCCGTTGGTGGTGGAGACGATGGCTTTCTTTACCCCCAATTGGCCGGTGGTTGGCCTTTTGGGGGTTACTGGCTGCGCAGCCGGTTTATTCAGATTGCGGTGAGGAGACATTGATCGGGCAATGCTCCTCGCCCTCTCCGAGTGCCATGATGAGGTCGGCCGACCCCCCCTTGGGGTGCTCGGCTGGGCTGGCGGTGACACCATGGCTAGGGGAGCCAGGTCAAGGACTTCAACGGCCATGGCGTCAGAGTTGATGGGATCTTGGACCTTGGAAGGGCTTCCATTGAAGGGGATGAGCGACATCTTTCCGTTGATTTTTGGTGGAGCCATGGTGAGGATCAAGAGAGGAGTGAAAGGATGCAAGGAGTGGTGGAAGTTCTGCTAGTTGTGAAGAAGAACAAGGTAAGAGGAGGAAGAAGAAGGAGAGGGGGTTAAGAAGATGAATTCCAACGTTCAGCGCCTTCATTTTCTCTTGGATCACGATGAAACTAAAGGGGAACGTTGGTCCTACGTTCATGTGCAACGAACACTTTGAATGGGCTCGAACCATGATCGGCCGACCTCCTTTGGATTGGTCTAGTCCGATCGAGTCAGGTTAGGAAGGTTGTGCAACGTCGGGCTGAAAAGCCTCAAGATGAGGTCAGCCGACCTCCCTTTGGGGCCAAATGGGCCAAGATTTTTCATGGGAGGAGACCAGGCTCAATCTACGCTAAGTCTAAGGTCGAACATGAAAGATGAACAGGAAATTAAAACATGTAGATTTTAGTTCTCAATTGGATTAAGGACAAAATATATCATGTCAATTTCATGCTCAGGTGATTCATGTTCATGAAAAACTTTGAGACATTGACCATTTACCTTTAAAGGTGTTGCAACCGTAATCTTGAAGCGTGACAATTCTATGTGTCACAACATTGATGATGAAGAATGATCTTTCTCCTGTGAATCATCGCATTGTACTTAGACTCTTTCCTCCATTCATTGCTTCTCTCTTGCGAAGGATTATTGGACAATACATACCCGAAGGAATTCACAAATAATTTGAAGCAAGGGCATTATTGTCATAGAAATAGAGGAAATCTTCTACGCTATAGAAAAGTTGGCTTTAACATTTTAGCATAGAAAGTGATGTTCCATCATTATTCACCAATTCTTTAAAAGTTAAGCAAGGTTGAGGCAAAGATGTGCAAGATTATTTCATTACTACCTCAACCCTTGATTTGTCTCTAATGAATGATCTCATGACTTGCCCACCAAAATTTGGATGTTATCTTACATGGGTTAGTCCAAAGGTGTAACCAAATTCCATACAAGTATACTTTTGGTTCATTAATCAAACTTGACACCATGTCTAATTTGATTAAGGAAGGCTATTTAACCTAAGCACCATGCTTAATTTAAAGAGCTTATAGGAGTATGTACACTATTCCCAAACCAAAGCATACTCATAACATAACTAGGAAGCATGAAGGCATAAAGAGATTCATTTAAGAAGAGATAAGAGCATGGATGGTGAACTAGATGAGGAATTTTTTTTATTATTTATGTGACTTAGCAAGATGAGCAAGGTATAAAGAGAAAGCAAGGTAGAGACAACCAAACAAGATTAAACAACAAAGCATGACATGGGGCTCTTTAGAGAAATCCACTCCCCCACACTTGGATTTTGCAACAATTGATAATGAGCAAATCCATGTCTATGAGGTGGAACATTCTTTTGAATGTGCTTTATTATTAAAAGATGTTTGGTTGGACATACCTTGTGTTTTGCTCCATCATTCTTTTCGTTCAAACCTAAAATGGTTAGTGACAAAAATACCCAAAGGAACACTTTCACAAATATTCCCTTAATCTCTTTTTACAAAGACATTTCATTTATTTCAGAATTTTGGGAAACTAAAAAGAAATATATATATATTTTTTTGTAAATATTTTTTTTAACTTTAATAGAAAAGAAGAAGTCTCAGGTTATCTCCCGAAAGTGCTTAATTTCAAGAGACAAGCTTGTCTTTGGGAAACCTTCAAGTGCATCTCATGTTGGTGAAGCGGTTTCCCCTTCAACTCCAACATTTACGGTCCTATCCTCAAGACCAAAACCACTACGAGATTTGAAAAATTTATGATAGACAAACACATCTACAACCATCCTTGCAAAGATTTTAGAAACAAGAGGCATGAAGAGGTTGTAGATCATGTGTGTAGTCATGGTCGAGGGAAGGATTGATTTGGGAGATTTCTCACTTGAGCATGGATTTGATGGAAGGATCGGGGAATAGTTTCCATACTCATTTATATCATTGTCCCTTTCAAGGAGTGGGTGAGCACTTTCTTTCTCATTACATTTCAAGTCATCCTCATGGCTTGAATGGGTCATGGTTGTTAGTGAGATGGACCTAAGCTCACCCTTGGATCAAGAACAAGTTTGGATTCTATCCCTTTGATTAGAGGTCGGGAAGACCAAACAGGTAGATAAACTTTACTTATTCTATGACCAAGCTTCTCATTTCCAAAAGTGTTCACCAAGATTCTAATGATCGGCCTTCCGATAAAAGTGAGATGAAAGGAAAATCTAGGAAGTTCAAAGATATGGAAATCTAGGAAGATCTTGAGATCATCAACGACCACAGAAACATCATGGAGGACTCCTAAACAATCAAGGATTTGACCATTGGGGAGTCTAAGGTGTTTTTGTGATTGAGATAGATGATCTTTTGATGATGTTGGAACATGGAAATGAGGAATGATGTTGATCCCAAGGCTAGGATCATAGCAAATTTCACCATCAATGCCCAACACTTGACAGGATATTCTCCTCACATGTGTGGGCATTTTAGTGACTTCATATGAGGACTTGGACTCATCCAACCATTCTTGACTTACAAGGGTAGGCAGAGGCTTTAACCGTTGATTATGCTCCTCTTGGTCAGATTTATGGCCCTTATGGCTTCCATGCCTCGAGTGTCTTAATGAATTCCCAAAGTCATTAAGTGGGTCATCATAAGACTTGAATGAAGGAACACATGGGGGGTCATCAGGATCAAGGATGGGTTGGTAGGATAAGTCAGAGGTGGGCATAGAGAAGAAGAGGATAGATTTGGCTTCTAAACACTTTAGTTCTCCTTCTATAAGCTCACTCGACATTTCTTCATCAGATATCCTAGGCTTTTCCTAATGTGCCATGTGGGAAGTCGAGGCACAAGATGATGTTGTTTTGGGAGACTTTCGAAGATATTGCTTCATGAGAGGTCTAGAGAGATGTGTTCATGAGAGGTCGAGGCACAAGGATAATTTTGGGCCTTCCCAAAACCAACAAGATCAGATGAGAGGTTGGCCTCGAACTCAAAGGAATGGTTTATGTGTTGGATTTCTTCTTCCTTCGAGATTTGTGGTATTTGTGGTTCAGGATCGATGGCAGAATCTTTGGATAGAAATGGTGGTGATTCGGCTATCGAGGATTCTTTTCTAGGGGCTAGTTTTTCTTCTTCTTCAGGTGCTTCATCATAAACATTAGTGTAGGGGGGTATTTTCAAGAATCTTCGTGAGAAGACTCTTCCCTTCACTAACGAGTAAACACAAGAAGGCTCCCCTAGAAGCTATATCAAGGAGTTGCGCGGAATCTTTGCTAAGACCGCCATAAAAGTGTTGTAACAATGTTGGCTCGGTTATAGCAAGATCAGGGCCAGATGATGCTAGATCTAAAAGACGGACCCATGCCGCACCTAGAGGTTCTTTCTCCTTTTCTGAGAAGTTGATGACCTCTTTTTGAAGACGAACAACACGAGAAGTAGGGAAGAAAGTTAGGAAGAATTTGGATTCTAACTTTTCCCACTCTCCGTTTACAATATCTACATTGCGAAAGTGCCATTGTTTGGCTATTCCCGTCAAAGAAAACGGAAATAGCTTCCACTTAAGGGTACTTCGCCTCACCCCTTGGATGTGGACACATGAACACAATTGTTCAAAGTCACGTAGGTGAGTGTAAGGATTTTCATCTTCATCCCCAGAAAAAGATTGTTCCCGAACCTTGGCTATGAAGCTAGGGCGAAGCTCGTAGCTAGGAGGAAGGATGGATTGTGATGATGGTGGTGACTCCAAACTAGGGCCCTTTGGAGACGCAAGATGAGAGATGGAAGATTGGTTCATGGAGTGAAAAGGATAAAATGAAAAGAAAGATAAAACAAGGATAAATAGGACCACAAGGTTCTAGTTAAAACAGCTACCGTTCCCTGGCAACGGCGCCAGAAAGCTTGTTGACACCAGAAGTGGCAAACGGGAAAAGACCGCAAGCGTACGGCTATCAAGTGTAGCTTTCACTGGGAGTATTCCAGGTATCGTATTTTCCTCAGGGAACGAGTAGTGTATTAACTAGTGATGAAGGTTATGTCCTATGATGAGACAAGGGAGACTATGATAACTAGGTCGAGAGGTTCGATATAGCAAAGATATCTAACTAGGAAAAGCTGCTTATACTGGCTTTATCAGCCCTTCTCTTGGAGGCGTTGATGGGATAGATCACAAAGAGGTAAAACTGCTACCAGACCGCGCCATCATGTTGTATTGAGGTCCTACCTTTTAAGAACTTATGTTACACACGTGGTGGAATACAAAGACTAGATAGGGCTGTCACCACCTACTAGCTACCACAAACAATCTGTGCCATAAGCGGTTTACAAAGGCAAGATCTAGTCTAGACACCACGTCTACACTATTCTTACTACTTTAACCCTTGCATAAGATTAAAGCACTCTACTTAAAGTAAAGCAATGAACAAGCGCAAAAAGATGTATAACAGCTATGCCAGAAGTAGAATATTAAATGCTATAAAGAACTCGAAAGAATCACTTACAATTGTTGAACTTACAAGAGAATCGCATCCGCTGAGGTACAACTTGGAGAAGACGCCAGACAGGCCCAGCTCTCCTCTAGGCTCTCCTCATTCTCTTCCAACTAGCATAACACTACAGCAGAGCTACGCTAAGCTAAGTAGTTTCTCCAATGAGGCATGCTTACAAGTGAAGGCCTAGGGGGTATTTATAGCTAGAGGTGGAGTAGGGGCTACTCCGATGCCATGTCAGCGATCCGCGTCACCTTCATCAGCCACCGTAGGATCAAACCATCATTGTAACTGTCTTAAACCAAGGGTGGAGATCAAGTTGATGCATGGCGGCATGCAGGAAGGCGGTGGAGAGCTTGGGGAGGAATTTGGACACCACAGGGAGGTCGGCTGACCTGCCTATGGCAGGTGGGACCTGTCTCTTCCTTCTAGAAGCTGACCCACCACTCAGAGGGTTTGTGGCTGGCCTTTGGGCCAATCCCCCAGGTCGTCCGACCTCTAGATGGGGTCTCTGATCTCCTCCTTTCGTGTGGAGCATGGCCCACATGTCATGGTCATCTTGGTAGAGTTTGGTATTTTTCTAAAATACTCGTGGGCCCATGGATCCTTGTGCTTTGATTTAGAACCGTTGAGAGGTAGCACAGAGGAGATCCAAGGGTGGAGTTTCACTCTAGAGAGTGTACTTGGATCATGGGGGTATGGGAGGCCTTAGTGGCCCCATAGGGAGGTCGACCGACCCCCTAAGTGGGCCCACAGGCTCCAGAATGCCCCCATTTGTCATATTTTGCAAACAAATATTCAAGGGACATGTGGAACGAGTTATTTGATAAAATAAGCTTATGATATGCATGCCTTTCTTCAAATTTGAGGATGTTGACGGTATTTTGATAGTGATAAAAAGGGTCATTCTTACCATCAATAGCGAGACGGAGTTGAAATGATCAAGATGCCCAAGAGGGGGGTGAATTGGGCTTATTTCAAATTTCTAAAGCAAATATGAAATCCTAAACAATGCCAATCGCCCCGTGCCTACTGAATGTGTGCCTTAGACTATGAAAGCGGTAGCAAGACAAGGATTCTAAAGACACCTGTCACTGTATAAAATGGCGGGGTCTAGACAGCCAACGAGTAAATTTCTAAGCATGTCGGAGATCGGATGGTTGCGCTCGGAGGACACAAGGTTTATACTATCCGTGTTGTGTTATCGAGCGCGGAGGTGCTCGTAGAGGGGAGCTACAAGCAGGTGGAGAGAGGGAAGCTGGTTCCCAGGTCTCGTGCGTATGAGTTTCTTGGTTTTGGTGGTAGCTCGCGTGAATGCGAGTGTGTGTGTGTTTCAGAGTGTCGAGAGAGAGAGATTGAGGGTCCATTCTCACCCTTTATATGTAGGGAGAGATGGCAGAGTACAATGGGAGAGGGGAGAGAACGTGGGCCTGGCTTGGGCTGTCGTCTTGGGAACGCTTTTGGGCTTCTGTTGCCTTCCTTCTTGGAGAAGATTACGCCTGTAGGCACGCCGTCAGGACCATGTTCGTCCTTGATGAAGTTGTAGCCATGCGCCTGGCAATTGGTAATGTCACTATTCCTTGATTAGGGCATGGGCGAGGGTTGGCAGGACAGGGTCAGGCACCCTCGTGTTCCGTCGTACAGGGCTGAGGACGCCCTAATTCCTGTTCAAGTGTCCATCGAAGGTATGGCGCGGGTATAGCGAGTGTCAATAGGTGGTCAGGAAGCACAGGGTCTCATATCATAGGGCTTATACAGGGTTAGGCATGGCGATTCACGCCTTGAAACCCCATCCCTAAGGACGGGCGGTACTGTGGACCTTTTGACGATAGGTTTGGGCACCACGGGTCGACCGTGGCGGTGATGTCTTCGGGAGGGGACGATATCATCGGATGACGTCATGTTAGCTCGGGCGAGGCGGAAGAGCCCCCGAGGGTGGAAGCGTCACGGATGATGTCACCCTGGCTCGACCGGGGCAGAGAAGCCTCCGAGGGTAGACGACGTCATGGATGACGTCGGCCTAGCTCGGACAAGGCGGAAGATCCTCCGAGGGGCGCGTTGTTTCCCTGGTTGGTCGGAGCGGGGAGCCGCCGGGAGTGATGACGTCACCCTGGCTCGGACGGGGCGGAAAGCTTCCGAGGGTGATTTTGTTTTTGCGAAGTGCGGTGTTTGGGTACCCTATTCTCAGGTATCCGACAGTAGCCCCGAGCCTGTGATGAAGTGGTTGGGACTACATCGGAGGCTTCTGAGGTCGTTTGTGGAGATGGTATGAAGTTTTGATTCCGGTGGGTGCGCGCGAGCGCACCTACTGGGTGTAGCCCCGAGGCCTTAGGAGGATGATTTTTCCTCCTAAGGGCTTATTCGATTGACTTGTATAGTGGTTGGCCTTTCTCTCTCCTTGGGGGTGAGGAGGCGAGGAGTCTTTGTACGTACGCGCGGAGTCAGAGCCTGACTTGCACGCTAACTCTGCCACGGGGCGCACTGTTGATCTTTGACTGGTGTGCTTCGACGCGATGAGCGGTGTTACGCTGTACTACCACTTGATAGCGGAGTCAAGTAGATGGGTCGATGTCGTGTAGTCGCCAGGAAACCCTGACGACTCCCCTTGTTGGTCTCATGTGGGCACGCCATGTTTTTCCGTCAGGGAGCAGCGCGGGACGCCGCTCCAGGTTGGTCAAACTCCGAATGGCGAGCCCTGAACCTTGGGACTGTTTGGCCATTTATAGCTCCGCCGCATCCTCTCGGAAATAGGCACTGGCGCGTAGTGCGGTTTAATAGGGGGAGGCGAGTGCTATAGCTTTACGGGCTGGTTGCCGCGTGGGTGCTCGAGCGTGCTATAAATAGGGGTAGCCGTCTGCGAGACGAGACTCACAATCCTGCAGCATGGCACACCCCATCTTCTTCCACCGAAGCCTCGTCGGGATACCCTTGAGCCTCCTTGGCGAGCGGCCTTTTTGAGAGCAAGCCGAGATCAGGGGAAGTTCTACGTTAGGGGTGCAGGTGTCCCGTCTCGGCCAGTGGCAGAAATCAGAGGAAGCTCTGCGATGTGCGTAGTACTTCTTCTCATTCTAGCCACTGGTGGGGCGAGAGCTTGTCACCACCCCCTGCACTCATCGCTCCTAGGGCCGGGAGGACCAAGGCCCATTCTTTCGCCAGATGGCTCCTACTCTACGCGTCCGGGGAGCAGTGGCGTGCTATCCCTTCCCAGAGGGTAGTCAAGGATGTGTCCACTAGGAAAGTCACAGCAGTACGCCTGCATGAACCCAGGAGTTGGCTCATCCTTGGCTATTGGTTGATGGCGATGTCGCCATCGGCGAGATAGGCGGACTCGGAGCTGCCAATGTACGGCGGGCTCAGGGCTGCTTGCCGGCAGCGGCCTTGATCATGAAGCAGCTGAGGTGACTTGGCTGTGAAGCGCCCAACTGCTTCCGGGAGAGGGGGAAGCGTCGTCACGGCCCGGGGTCTCATGAAGATGAGGTAGCTGCTGTTCTCCCACAGTTGTAGCATGCCTGGTCAGAGTGGTCAGCGAGTCATGACGACGTCGTCCGACGCGACCTTGAATACTAGGCAGGTGCTCCCCGGGCCTCGCGGCTGGGTTGCCTGACCTGGATCCCAAGCGTGTGTAGCATCTCTGGCTTTCGGCCTTTGTTGACACAAAAAGCATCAGGATCTGCGAGCACCTCGGGCTTATACCCGAAACTCGGTTGTCCGAAGGCGTGCCAGTCGATTTGACCAGTTAATCGACAAGGATGATAAACAGAACAAGATCTGAACTAGACAACGGCGATGCGCCCAGATGTCAAGGCTCAAACCTGATTAGGATAACTAGAGTAGAGCTGAACGAGACGACAGCGACGCGCCCGGACGTCAAGGCTCAGATAACTCAAAATGTGGAACTTGCAAGGGTTGACGGAGGTCGATGAGATGCAGCTCGTCGAAACTTGAAGAACTCGTAGATAAACTAATACCTAATGCGGTAAAGATAAATTGCTGGAAAGGTAAATAAGATAAAAAGTAATTGATATGTTTGATATGCTTGGATATGATCGTTTACAACACCCCTGGGTACCTATTTATACTCCAGCAAAGGGAGTTGTAGATAGATACGACTCGTACCTTTCCTAAATAAAAAAAACTCATATTTGAAAGGAAATAACTGACTCGCGCAGGAGTCGGACCCAAACAGAAACAATCTTTTCCTAAATAGATTCTACTATTATTAAGGGAATAAAATGACTCATGCAAGAGTCGGACTCAAACTTCCATAACAATACTGGTATAAGATCACCAGTTTCCTTATGTCTTTCTCCCGATGAAACTTTCCATTGACATCCTTCCGATCCGCAACCTCCTTTTAGCGCCATCGGCAACCATATGTTCACGTTAACCATATCATTCTTCACCGGCAACACTACTTCATCGGTAGCTCTCTGCTGATGCCAGCCACATCATTCTGCTTCCATCGGCAGCATCTACCACTCATCGGCAAGAGCCTTTAGCCCTCATCGGCAATGACTTCTCATCGGCAAGCTGACCTTTGCCTTTATCAAGTCTTTCTGCCTCCATCGGCAACAAGTCTGTCTTCATTAGCAACATTCTTGTCTCTATCGGCAATCTGACCGATAATATCCCGATGCCGATAAGGAACAGCAACTAGCCTCTTGCCGATCGGCACAATCCTTAGATTATATTGACACGTGCCAAAAAACGGTGTCAACACATGCCCCCCAGTTTCGGAGTATAAGATGTCTTATGCACCGAAATTCCTTCTGCTGCTATCTCTTTTTCCAAGATGTCTGCCAATGCCCTCCAAGTGTAACAGCCGAAACGCCAAGGCTCATCAAGTGCTGCTCCTAAGCCAAAATGTTCAAGGTCATCGACCTTAGTTAATCTATCAGCAACATATTGATATCTGCCGATGGACTCTCATCTTTGTGCCTTGGCCTTCATTGCTTTCCTGAAGATTTCCTTCTTGAAGGATTATCATCGTGATACAAATCTTCTCGGCGTTCGCGCTGAATCCTCCTCTTCTGAGTCTTCATCAGACCCTTGGAGCACCATCAAGGGAGTTTAGTCTTCCAGACAGGCTGATACTGCTTCTCACTGCTTGTATCTGCACCACCTCTTGTGTCTGGATCCTTGGAGAAAATTTCTTCTTCATGTACCTTGACATCTGCCATCTCCTCAAGCTCTTCTTGACAAATACGTCTGCCAAGCCTATCATGTGCACTGAGCTTACCCCCCAGCCGATCATGCGCTGACTTCCTCCCTTTGATCGGCGTGCGACAACCTGATATCCGATCGGCAGACGTATTACCCGTTGCATTCAGGACAATCATCGACAGTGGGTAGTTTGATGCCTTCTTCCCAACAGTGAATAAAGAAGGGGCACCTCCAATGATCTTGATGCTGATGCCACTCTCGGCGTCTTTCTTCCTTTTGGTGCCGATATTGCTCTTCTCGTGACCGCCGATACTCTTGCCTTGGTCGCCTATGCGTGATTATAACACCAGGAGACCTTTTGTCATGACTGTGTTCATCGGCAACTCTTTTACCTTCTCTATCATCGGCAGATTTCTTCTCATCACATTCAACTACCTGATGGTCTGGATCCACCGATGTATTCTTCCTAGCAGCTTCCGATGTTAGCACTTCAGCTTTCCCACTAGTTTCTACCATATTACATGGAAACGGGTGCTGGTCAATCTTCATCGGCTTCTGGGCTTTGGAGTTTTTAAACTTGATTCGCCCAGATTCAATTTCCGATTGCAACTGATGCCTAAAGGCTTCGCAATCGTTGGTACTGTGGGTAGTTTCATTGTGCCATTTCCAGTACCTGATCCTTTTGAGCTCTTCGGCCGATGGAATTACCTGGTTAGGCGCCAGCCTAATCCTTCCTTCCTGAAGTAATAGGTCAAACATCCTATCGGCCTTGGTGATATCAAAGGTGAACTTCTTAGTTTTCTTCTGATCAAATGAACAAGATACCGGCTCCTTATCTTCTACCCATTCAACAGCGCCGATACTCAGCTCTTCATCTGACTCAGAATCTTCCTTTTTCTTAGTTGAAGACACCTCTTTATCCTAATTCTCTCTAGGCTCAAAAGCTTCGGTGTCTTGATCGGCAAGCCTTTGCACAATATGGCTCAAGCTTTCAAACTCTTGAGACGCATATTTGTCCCTGATGTGCGGCAGTAATCCCTGGAGAGTGAAATCCGCCAATTGCCGATCATCAAGTACCAAACTATAACACTTGTTCTTCACATCTCGCAGTCTTTGCACAAAGCTTTCTACCGATTCATCATTGCGCTGCCTCAGATTAACCAAATCGCTAAGCTTCTTTTCATGTGTGCCAGCAAAGAATTACTTGTGAAACTGTTTTTCTAGATCGGCCCAAGTGATCACAGAATTTGGAAATAGTGAAACAAACCACGTAAATGCCGATCCAGATAACGATGAAGAGAACAATCTTACCCTCAGTTCATCCTTGCTGGCTGCTTCCCCACATTGGATAATGAATCGGTTAATGTGCTCCATTGTGGACATATCATCTTGACCAGAAAACTTGGTGAAATCTGGCACTTTGTACCGATTTGGGAAGGGAATTAAATCATAGGCTGGAGGGTATGGAGTCCGATAAGAATATGTATCACCCTTAGGCTTGATACTGAATTGCTCTTTCGCCACTTCGGCAATCTTATCGGCTAAGTATGCATCTTGATCCTACAGATGCACTGGCTGGACATCGACTGGTTGAGCAGATCGATGCACCTCTTCATATCTTTGTGGTAAATAGGTTGGGGCAATTGGCACATTTGCGGCACCAGTCTGTTGAATATTATGCATCGGCTGATTGGCCGATGGGCAACTTTGAACGTCCACTGGTTGAGTAGGTTGATGTACTTCTTCAGGTCTTGACGTCAAAGTGCTTGAAGTGATTGGTGCATGCATAGTACCAGTCATCTGAACACTATGCATCGGCTGAGTTGCCGATGGGCAATTTTGCACACTCACTGGCTTGTGTTGTGGCCTTATATTCATCGGTTGTTGTACCGATGTCTCATTGTGCACATTCACTTGCGAGTATTGCGGTGTAGTACTTATCGGCTGATGTACCGATATTTCATTCTAAAGATTCGCCGGATGACACTGCGGAGCTCTTGCCACTTGGTGCCCAGGCTGCACAACTTGCTGCTGAATCGGTAATTGACCGATCCAACTTACATTAGGTGTCATCGACATATGACTTACCGATGGCTGATAACTAGCTGACTCTTGTAGCCCTACCCTTGGATGATAGCCTTGATTTGCGGGTACCATAGGTTGAGCAGCCATTGCCGATACAGGCTGATTGACAATCGGCATGCCTTGTTGCATCGGCCAAGAATTTGCCGATGGCTGATAACCAGCTGATGCCTGTCGTTCTTGTGGCGCCGGGTAATTAACAGAATAACTACCTTGGTTAGCAGGTATTCCAGTTTGAAGAACCATTGCCGCCATGGGTTGACTTGCAGCTGCTGGGCCTTGTTGTATCGACAAGTGATTTGCCGATGGTTGGGCATAAGGCATTCTGGGTATTGCCACTCGAAGATTCCCTGTTGGCAACTGCACCGTTGGAGAAGATGTGGCATAATGCATTACTGGAACCATCGGCTGTACAGGTGTTGCCGATGCCATGGGAATCTTCCACTCTGCATGGTTACCTTGGACCAATCTGGAATCAACAGATGGACTTGGAGACATACCATATCCCCACCAGTTGGCAGAAGTTGGCTGACTCTGGATCACAGGTCCAGACATTGTTGATGCCACCAGATTTGTATTCACCTGAGTGATGCTTGCTGGGCTCGATCTTGATGGCATGATCTCATCGGCAGATCGGTTCATAATCGGTGAAGACACCCTTGGAACCGCCGATGGGATCGTAACAGATGTCGATCCGAGTTGACGATACTCCGGACCAACATAATATGGTGCATGTCCTCCCTTGAAAGTTTGCTTAACAGCATTGCATACAGTATCGGTCAACACATTGGATTGGCTAATTAATACATTATTTAATGCAAAATTAACCATCTCTTGTAATTTACCAGGATCGGCGTCGAAAGTGACCTGCCGTGGCGACGACGGATCTTGCTTCTGGACTGCTTCGCCGATTCTGTTTAGGTTAAAGGATTTGAGATACAACCGCTTGTACTCCTCCATAGCCTACTCCATAGCCTGCTTCTGATCATCTCTCAGATTGGCTTCGGAGACTCCGATGACGTTCTTCGGATTAACGCCGGTATGATCATCCATAGTAGATGTATAATTGGTCCCACCGAGCGTGCCAAAAGAGGTGTTGACACAAAAAGCGTCAGGATCTGCGAACACCTCGGGCTTATACCCGAAACTCGGTTGTCCGAAGGCGTGCCAGTCGATTTGACCAGTTAATCGACAAGGATGATAAACAGAACAAGATCTGAACTAGACAACGGCGATGCGCCCAGATGTCAAGGCTCAAACCTGATCAGGATAACTAGAGTAGAGTAAACGAGACGACAGCGATACGTCCGGACGTCAAGGCTCAGATAACTCAAAACGCGGAACTTGCAAGGGTGGACGGAGGTCGATGAGATGCAGCCCGTTGAAACTTGAAGAACTCGTAGATAAACTAATACCTAATGCGGTAAAGATAAATTGCTGGAAAGGTAAATAAGATAAAAAGTAATTGATATGTTTGATATGCTTGGATATGATCGTTTACAATACCCCTGGGTACCTATTTATACTCCTGCAAAGGGAGTTGTAGATAGATACGACTCGTACCTTTCCTAAATAAAACAAACTCCTATTTTAAAGGAAATAACTGACTCGCGCAGGAGTCGGACCCAAACAGAAACAATCTTTTCCTAAACAGATTCTACTATTATTAAGGGAATAAAATGACTCATGCAAGAGTCGGACTCAAACTTCCATAACAATACTGGTATAAGATCACCAGTTTCCTTATGTCTTTCTCCCGATGAAACTTTCCATTGACATCCTTCCGATCCGCAACCTCCTTTTAGCGCCATCGAGAACCGTATGTTCACGTTAACCATATCATTCTTCATCGGCAACACTGCTTCATCGGTAGCTCTCTGCTGATGCCAGCCACGTCATTCTGCTTCCATCGGCAGCATCTACCACTCATTGGCAATAGCCTTTAGCCCTCATCAGCAATGACTTCTCATCGGCAGGCTGACCTTTGCCTTTATCAAGTCTTTCTGCCTCCATCGGCAACGAGTCTGTCTTCATTAGCAACATTCTTGTCTCTATCGGCAATCTGACCGATAATATCCCGATGCCGATAAGGAACAGCAACCAGCCTCTTGCCGATCGGCACAATCCTTAGATTATATTGACATGTGCCAAAAAACGGTGTCAACAGCCTTTTTGGCCTGGGATTTCCCTTCAGTCCACTTGTAAACGTTTTCATGTTTTTGGTGTCTGATGATTGGGCTTAGCCCCCATGGCTCTTAGAAAGCATGTAAGCGTGTAACTTCTGCAAGGATTAGTATATGAAAATGAAATGAATGTTGTGTGTTTACCTGTGCAGACCTCTGATGAATGAGGCTTGGCGTGTTTCTCCCTCCGGTTATCCGGTTGCTTGAACCGGGGCGGGGGTGCGGTGGCAGCCCCCGAGTCCTTACTCGATGTAAGGAAACGTCTCGGGTCTGTACCGTTTTTCTATGCGTTCCCCACGCATCTCTCCACGAGAAGGGGGAATATGAGCCGATCCATGCTATCCTCGAGGCGGACGAACCATGGATGCTCGTCGAGTTATTAACGGGCAAATCTGAGTGGGCTGTCGGTCCCCGTTCGACAGGGTTTCGACTAGTGGCCCATGTCGTGGCGCACCTCAGATCGGTCTCATCTAGTACCCGGGTCCGTTCGATGGGTCCCAGGGGCTCGTTGCCTTCCTCTAGAGGAATACCATGAACCAATCATCCGTAAAAACGGACTCAAATACGAAACCTAGGAATGACCTTAGAATCCGATTGCCAGGCTGATGACCGCTAGTGTATCCATTCCATATTCACCACTCGCTCTGTTGTCCTGAGTCGACCTTTTCGAACCCCATAGGGTAGGCCTCCATATCTCTGGACCATAATGGGTCATCGGGCATCTATAGCCCTTATTCCCTTATCTTACCTGGGCCCATGGGCCGTTCCCGCTGATTGTGCCACGTGCGTGTCCCTCCGACCTTCACATACGTTGGCCCGGAGGTTCTCCCGAGGTGCGCTTGCGCTCGGAGAGCGTGTGCCTTGGCTGGAGACGTGTGAGAAAAAAATCTATGCGCGCGGCGTGGTGGGCCCAGGATGGATCCTATAATGATGATAGATACGGGATGCGAACCGGAGCTAGAAAAAAGGCGGGTGGTGTTAGTTACCTGCCATCGTGCGTGTGGTTCCCGATATTCCCGCGAATAGTGGAATCCAGGCAACCGAGCGGCCGCATTAAATGCGACTAGGGTCGTGGGGTCGTGGTGTGAAGAGTCGGGGTGGCGCCGCTCCGCCTTCTGGGTGCCTATAAATATCTGCGCGCCACGTCATCCCCCGTGAGCTCGTACTGTTCGCCTTCTTCTCCTCCCAATCTTGCTCGCGTTGCCTCCTTCCGGATCTAGGGTTTGTGCCGCCCTGTCTCCGCCTTAGCCACACCTTCCGCCGCGCTGTGAGCCGTTTCTTGGGCGCGTCTTCTATGGTTGGGGAGCATCCGGAGAGGAGCTGGGCTCGGTGTTCACTCGAATACGAGCGGGTGCTCGAGCTGGTGGATGCGGGTTTGCTGCGCCCCGAGCTTTCCGCCGACGGCCACCTGGAGTGGATCGTCCCCACCAACGTCGACGTACCGGACCCGCCGGCAGGGTACGTGGTTTCCTTTCTCCCGTTTCACGAGCGCGGGTTTGGAACACCGCCGACTTGCTTCTTTCACGGGATCCTCCACCACTACGGGATTGAGCTCCATAATCTCAATCCCAACTCCCTCCTCCACCTCGCGGCCTTCGCGGCCATATCGGAGGGGCTTTACCGAGGAGCTCCCCAGCTGGTACTACGGCCCGACCCCCCGTGAAGCCACAAGGATAGAACCCTACCTCCGGAGCTTGACGCGGCTCCGGGACTAAGGGATACACTTCTCGGGGGTGGTCGTGCAGTTCCTACAGCGTCGGGTGCTCCTGCTTATGGAAAGGAGCGTTGGCTGCACGAGATGGTGCCCGGGGCGTCGCGCGCACTGTTCGCCATGGCGGAGGTGGAGCTGAGCCTCGAGGATGTGATCACTGCCGCCCGGAGGCTGCTGGGGAACGACCTGGCAGAGGACGACGTCTACCACTGCCCGCCGATGCACCCGGACCTCAACTTCGTCGAGCTGGTGAGTTCAGACAGTGTGCAAGGCTGACCTTCCCTCGCGTTACCCTTGTTTTGTGGTGTTGACCCGTGCGCCTCCTGTTTTTCTTCTGCAGGGGCCCCGCTCGATGGCACGCCATGTAGCCACTCCCCTTCCTGTTTTGCTGGCGCAGCGGGCGGCGAACCGGGAATGGAACGCGCAACAGCAGGCGGCGGCCGCCGAGAGGAGGAAGAAGGCCAACAGGGCCTTGAAGCACATGGAGTTGGACCAGCGGAGGGCTAGGCAACGCCACGCGGGAGAGCCGAAGGAGGAGTCTCCCACTGAGTCCGACGAGGACTGGGAGAACCTCAGCGGCGACGACGACGACGATGATGACGATGGCGGTGAGGACAGGCATCCTCTGTCTAAGGTGGTGCCAGTGCTGCTGGCAGCGGGGACATTGCGTTACCCCTCTTAGGCTGCGCTAATGGTGGCGGTGCCCCCGGCCAGGACGCTCGGCGCACACCTAGCCCTCGGGGGTTCCAGGAGTGGTGTTGCTGGTGGTCCCCCGGACACTCCCCGCTCCGCCCTGGCCGGGGGGGGGGGCGAGGGCGGCGAACGAAAACGTGTTCGCGTCTTCTCCCCGCGGTTAGTTTGCATTATTTGATGTTTTTCTCCACCTTCTTAACGAAGAGAGGTTGCTTGTGATTCGACTATGCGTGATGAGCGTTTTAGGGTCGCCACAGGGGTACCGGCCCCGAGCGACGCCACCGTCGTTGTTGTGGCACCATCGGCCGCCACAGCCACAGGCCCTGCGACCGCCGAGCCATCCTCTCCTCCGGAGGTGGTAGTCGTCGACGACTCCGGAGAGGAGAGCGGCCTGGGCGACGCCATGGCTATGGACGCAGAGGAGGATCAGCCGGCCGTGTTGCCGGAGGACGCGGCAGCGGCGGCTACGGCAGGCGAGGCCGATGAGGGTGCTCCTATAGATGCGGACGAGATAGTGGGCCTCGCAACCGCGACGCCTGAGGCCAAGGCAGCGGCGATAGGAGTGAGTGAAGAGGGCCTCCTCGACAGCCCCCTTCCTCCTAACGCGCTGGTGCGGGGCATGGTGGGCCCCCGGTCGCTCACCGAGGAGGAGCTAGCGGGCGCGCGTGTGGCGAAGGCCGTTCTTTCCCAGTCCAGCGCCTCCTCGCCGCACGAGGTGGCCGGCACTGGGGGGGTGCCGCCCCTGAGGCCCTACGCCGGCTTGGTCCTGACCGCCGTTCCTTCGGGGACGGTGATTGGATTGCCTGGGTTGACCGTGGGAACCTAGGGGCACCGGTGTTAGTGTTGGACGACCAGCGTGAGCTCCGTCACTGGAACCGCATGGTGGACTCCCGTCGGGAACACAACCATCTCATCGCCCGTGGAGTGGAGCTGATCCAGAGGGCGGTGGTGGTGCTCTCTGATGACCTCTCTCACCATGGCAATGTGGGAGGCCGCTTGATCATAAGTTTTTGCTTGCTCTTCCTTGCCGATTTCTTGACATCTCCTTGCATGCAGATCTTGATGGCGATGAGCGCCGAGAAGTCCGACTTCCTCCGTCGCGAGGTCAGCCGGTGGGCTCCCGGGTCGTGGACATCCGCCGGGGAAGCCGATGTGGCTGAGGAGCTAGTCGTGGCTCGCTGTGGCGTGGAGGAGCTAGAGGAGCAGCTGAGTGCCTTGGAGTTGAGGGCGGTGGATGCCCAAGCGCTGGCGCACTGGAGAGCGGGACGAGGCTCGTGCCGATGCTGAGGCTGTCTGCAAGATGCTGGAGGACGAGTGCGTGGAGCATCAGGTCGGAGCTGAGCGTCTTGCGGGCAAGTGCAACGCTGAAGCGGAAGCGCGACGCCGGGCCGCCTCTGTGCTGGACTCCATGGAGGAGGAGCGCAACACCATGCAGGACCAGCGCAACATCAACCGCCGAGAGCGCGACGACACCGTGGCCCGCTTTGAGGACCTTTCGATCCGGCCGCGCGATCGTGGCGCTGACGCTGACCGGAGGATCCTGGCGTTCTCGACTCACGTTGGTGAGCTGACAGCCGTTGTCTCGCAGCTTCGTGCGATAGTCGAAGGCCTAGCGAAGCAGAAAGGAGGTGCGTTGTCTCTCTTTGCCCTTTTGTCCTGGCATTTTTGTGGTCGAGTTCGGAGGTTGAGACACTCTTCTTGTTGCTCCAGAACTGCAGGCTGGCGCGTAGGAGTCGCAGGCGTTGCGCGAGGCTATGCACGGAGTGTGCAACCTTTTTGGCGTGCCTGTCACAGGGGACGGACCCGACTCGGCCAGGAACCGTGTCGGCCTGCTCTAGGAGTGAGGCCGAGCTGGATCCGGGAGGCGCTGCGTGTCGGGGCCCATTGCACGATGGCTATCGCCGCCTGCCTCTACAACGCGGTGACACCTGCGCTTGTTAGCAAGGGTTATCCCCAGGACGCCCCGGAGGACCTGCTCGACCAGGTCGAAGCCACCGCGGAGGAGCCCGCGACATTTCTGGCCGTCAAGCTTGAAGACGAAGTGTTCCCGCCGCCAGAGGAATGACCCTGCATGGTCAGTGAATAGGGCCGAGGGCCCTTGTAAGAAGAAAACTTAATTCGTCTTTTGGTACGATGCGCCCTGGAGGGCTCTGGACAAGTCGGATTGCTCCTAGTGAGCTTGCTTTTAAGTTTGATTGTTTTCTGGTTTTCGCATTTCTTCCTTTTTGATCTACTTGCTCTACCTTTCCTGGTAAGAGGTTTGACCTGTCCGGGTGGGCAGTTCGGTGGAAGTACTTGGCTCCGGGGGGCCGGAGTACCTCGCAGTCCGTTGCCATAGCCCGGTGAGATTTTTTCTCTTGACCGGGAAAAGCAAAGTTTTCGTTCAGCGAGAAAAAGTGTGGGTTCTTGTGCAAAAAGTTTTTTGGAAAGAAAAAACAGGGGTTCCCCCTTTCTAGCCCCCCAAGCGAGGTGTGCTCTGGCCCGCGCCGGGAGTGCACCTTGCTAAGCGATTGGTCCGAGAGTTCCTGCATTTTTATACGTGCTAAGAAAGATTACACACATATGTACAATGCGCCAAGGACACTTAAATAACAATAGAAAAGACGACATAGTTGTTGGTGATCTGGGCGTCCGAGCTCCTCGCGCTCTAGGGGTCGACGTCCATCTTGCCTGCGGCCTCAATCGCCGCCACCAGCTCCTCGTTGTGCACCTCGGCCATGGCGTTCTCACAACAGTCCACCTCGCACTGGTACGCCACCTTAAGCTCGGAGGTGACCGTGATGATGCCGCATGGGCCCCGCATCTTCAGCTTGAGGTAGGTATAGTTGGAGACGGCCATGAACTTCGCGTAACACAGCCTCCCGAGCACCGCGTGGTACGTCCCGCGGTTGGCCATGACCTCGAAGGTGAGGTCCTCGGTCTGGAAGTTATCCGGCTCCCCGAACGTAACGGGCAGGTCGATCTGCCCCAGGGGCACTGTTTGTCTTCCGGGGATGATTCCCTAGAAGGGAGCCCCCGACGATCGGAGCTTTTCCCTCCATAGGCCAAGGGCCTCGAAGGCGTTGTAGTATATGATGTTGAGGCTACTGCCCCCGTCCATCAGTACCTTAGTGAAGCGCACATTCCCTATGATCGGGTCCACAACGAGTGGATAGCGACTCTGCTGGGGAACGTGGCTTGGGTGGTCATCTCGTCCGAACGTGATGTCGGACTCCGACCAGTCGAGGAAAACCGGAGTTGCGGGGCGGCTGCGAAGACCTCGTGCCGCTCCCGCTTCTGCCAGCGCTTGCAGTCGTAGGCCTCTGAGTCCCTAAAGATCATGAGGCACTTGTTTACGTTGGGGTAGGAGCCTTCGTGACCCCCATCCCCATCTTGGACCTCCGGCTGCTTTCGCTGGTCGTCCTTGTCGGGTATGGCCTTGAAGTACCTGGCCATCATTTCGCACTCCTAGAGTGTGTGCTTGACCGATACATTGTGGTACGGGCATGGCTTGGTGAGCATGTCGTCGAACTTGGCCACCCTTCTTCCTGCCCTGGGGACAGGGAGTCTTGCGATCCGCCACCACAATTAGGTTGTCGCCACCACCGCATTGCGGCTTGCCCTTCTTCTTGTTCCTATTCTGGGCGCGGTTGGAACCGCCTTTGCCGGCATCCTCCACTTCCTTGCCCTTCCCCTTGTCGGGATGGAAAATTGCACCGACTGCCTCTTCACCTGACGCATAGCTCGTGGCGATGTCGAGGAGTCGCTCGATGGTACGAGGGTTGTTGTGGCCCAGCTCGTGGACCAGCTGCTTGCGGGTGGTGCCCGCGAGAAACGCCCCTACCACGTCCGCATCGGCCGTGGTTGGGAGCTTCGTACACTGCTGGGAGAAGCGACGAATGTAGTCCCGGAGGGACTCATCTGACCTTTGCCTGCAGCTGTGGAGGTCCCAGGGGTTCCCCGGGCGCGTGTAAGTGCCTTGGAAGTTCCCGACAAAGGCCCGCCGCAGGGAGCTCCACCCATCGATGGTGTTGGGGAGTAGATGCTCGAGCCACGTGCGGGTCGAGTCCGAGAGGTGGAGAGGCAAGTTGCGGATGATGAAGTCGTCATCGTCCATGCCGCCGGCCTGGTAGGTGAGGCGGTAGTCGTCGAGCCAAAGCTCGGGGTTCGTTTCCCTAGAGTACCGGACGATGTTGGCTGGCTGCCGGAAACGTTGCGGGAATGGAGCGCGGCGAATGCAACGAATGTAGGCCAAGGGCCCGGTGGCTCCGGAGTTGGAGGCCGATCTTCTTCGCTATCATATCGGCCACCACGTCGGACGTGGTAGCCTTTGGTCGCACCATCCTATTTGGCATGCTTGCACGCATCGAGCGTGTCGCGGACATCGCGCTTGTCGCCTACGTGAGCAAGAGCCGTCGGACGTCGGCGTCCGTCCGGCACGGACTCCTGGTGAACTGAACCCTCGCGGTCGTTAGGCGCCGGGTCGACCTGATGGCTGAAGTTGAGCCCGCGTCACCGTGACGTGGAGCTCTCGGCCTGCTGAGCCACGACGCACCCCAGAAGGGATTGGAGCTGTGGACGTCGTCGCCGTCCTCATCCTCGATGAGGGTGGCATCGATGGCAGCCCCGCGCGGTGGTGAGTCGCACATGAAGCACTCACGCCCGCGGCCGACGCTGCGGTCGCTCGAATCGGAGCCGAGCAAGTAATCGCTGGCATGCAAGAAGCCATAGAAGGCCTCCTTATCCCCCAGACCTTCGAAGTCCAGGGGCTCCCAGGGATCGACACTCCCGCGGCTGGAGTCAGCATTGGATGTCACCTCCGAGCTCGTAAGGAGGTCAAAGACGGACCGAAGATGATGCGACGCGAGCCTAATGCGTGTCCCCTACGCAGGGTCAGCATGGAAAGCCGCAGCCACCGCCTCCGAGTAAGATGTGGCGGCATTCCGCAAGCCATACGGTAGCGCCCTCGGGGCAGGCGCCGAGATGAGCTCGGGAGAGAGAGCAGTTGCCCTCCTGCAAGCTGCACCGTTATGTTGGCGAATGCGAAGTAGAGGTTGTGGAGGGACCCCTGAGTCGGCTGGGGGCCCATCAAGGTATCGAGCTGGCGCTCGAACTCGGGGTAGCCGGCTCGTGGGGTGGCCATCCCCTGAGTGGTTTGCTCCCCAGAGGGAGACAGGCCAAGGTGGGCCATGGACGCCGAGATGGCATCTACGACTACCTCAAAGAATGCCATGGGGCGACAGATGACCAGGTCGGCCCCCTGCCCGTGGCACTGGAAGACCAAGCTACCAAAAAGAACGATGGAGCCTGGAGCAAAATCGACACGGCGAGATGCCATCTGAAACTCGAAAATACGGGTGACACGCAAAGTCCCCCTACCTAGCGCGCCAACTGTTGGTGTCTAAAATGGCAGGGTCTAGACAGCCAACGAGTAAATTTCTAAGCCTGTCAAAGAACGTATGGTTGCGCTCGGAGGACACAAGGTTTATACTGGTTCAGGCTCGAACGCCCTACGTCCAGTTTGCTACGGAGTCGTGTTACCGAGCGCGGAGGTGCCTTCCTTCTTGGAGAAGATTGCGCCTGTAGGAACGCTGCTAGGACCCTGTTCGTCCTTGATGAAGTTGTAGCCATGCGCCTGGCAATCGGGAACGTCACTATTCCTCGATTAAGGCATGGGCGGAGGTTGGCAGCACAGGGCCAGGCACCCCCATGTTCCGTCATATAGGGCCGAGGACGCCCTAATTCATGTTCAAGTGTTTGTTGAAGGTATGGCGCGGGTATAGCGAGTGTCAATCGGTGGTCAGGCAGCACAGGGGCTCGTACCATAGGGTTTATACAGGGTTAGGCATGGCGATTCACGCCTTAAAACCCCATCCCTAAGGACGGGCGGTACTGTGGACCTTTTGACGATAGGTTTGGGCACCATGGGTCGGTCATGGCGGTGATGTCTTCGGGAGGGGACGATATCGTCGGATGACGTCACGTTAGCTCGGGCGAGGCAGAAGAACCCCCGAGGTTGGAAGCGTCACCGATGACGTTGCCCCGGCTCGGCCGAAGCAGAGAAGCCTCCGAGGGTAGACGGTGTCACGGATGACGTCGGCCTAGCTCGGACGAGGCGGAAGATCCTCCCTGGTTGGTGGAGCGGGGAGCCCGGGTGTGATGACGTCACCCCGGCTCGGATGGGGCGGAAAGCTTCCGTGGGTGATTTTGTTTTTGCGAAGTGCGGTGTTAGGGTACCCTATTCTCAGGTATCCGACAACACCCTACCCAATTCTAGTATGAATGTAAGAACAAGTGCGAAATGTAAAGAGCTAGAGTTAGAGATTCTTGACACCTAGACGTTTTGCCGAGGTATCAAGGAGTCAACACTGCCCCCTAGTCCTTGTTGGAGCACCTCGCAAGGTATTGCTCCCCCTCAATCTAACATGAGGATCGAGTGCTCTCTGCGAACTGCTTCTTCGCCACTTCGGCTCGGTGAACCGCCCACAACCGATGCACAAGTCGATGGAGAAGGGCCGCCAACAATCCTTCCGGCGATCACCTTCCTCCGAGCACCATCAGAATGTCTTGGTGATGTCGATCACTATTGACGGTCCTTAAATACCAAAATTAACCGTCAACTAAACAAGGAAAAGGATCTATACGAAACCAATAGCAAGAAATAAGGTTTATACTGACAGAACTCCATGAGTTTTGGTGAATGTCTATTTCTGCAGGGGGGATATCAGGAAATATGGATGAAAGGCCCACATGTCATGTTTAGATAGAGATAATTATCATCCGCACGAAAAAGAATACTCTAGAAGAGTCAAGAAGGCGCGAGAAGAAGCGAGAGGCCGAGCGGGCCCAGGGCAGGGCGCCCGCCCTACCCCTGGGGCGGCCGCCCTAGGTCAAGCACTAATGGGCCTCTGCTTTGTGGACCCTCTCTCCACCGCCTTTGAGATCACATCTACACCCTCCATTAAGGTCGGTTTGATCCGACGGTTGACGTTCATTTGGGGAGGCTATATAAGGAAGGCCCCCTGACCCTGAGGAGAAGAGCCTCTCTGACCTAATTCATTATTCATCATCCATCTCAAGAGGAGAAGACCTTGATCAAGCACTAGAGCCACCACATCAACTAGATCTCTAGTTTAGCATAGCTATATAGGATTAGAACTAGGAGTCAATCTTCGATTGGTTTTCGGATCTATCAAGAGGATTATTGGTAATTCTCTCTCTAGTTCTTCATTGTTTATCATTTGTTCTTTAGTATTATGAATATGGCTTTGCTCTACTTCATTATATTGTTTATGACTTTACTCTATTCGATTATGTTCTCAATTATATTGTTCTTAGTCTATTATGATTATAAGCTTGACTTAGTTAGATCTGAATCATATCCATGTTTAGGATCGTATAGCGTTTATCCACTAGTACTATGGGTAAATGATAGATATTGTGTAGGCCTGGTGCCTAGACCGTATTTATTTGTGATTGTACCCTACATTCTGGATCGAGAGGTAGATCACGGGAGTGACAGTCCTGTTGAGTCCGTTGTAGTCCTCCTCCTGTTTGTAGGGCAGGCAGAGCAGTTCTATTAAGGGGAAATGATTGCTATGTTTCTCATCTTCCTTAGTAATACTCACTACACATGAATATCTCTTATCTCGCCATGATTGCCATGTGTAATTGCACTAATCATAGTATGCTAGACTGTATAGTTAAGAATGACTTAGGAAATATCTTTGTACTTCGTCCTAATTCCATGATAATGACTTGCTAGAATATCTGTTGAGGTGCTTATCATTATCTTATGTGGCTACATATATGTTGATCAGTATTTATCTTTTGTCACTATTCATTCATTATCTATATCTTATGTGACACTTATCCTGTATTGAGTGAGATAGATGAAAACTCTCCATTACACATGCAGTGATACTCATTAATCATCATTACTCATTCCTCATTTATTCCTTAGTATCCCTTCCCAGTGGTAAAAATATAAATAACGATACCTAGAATACTCCTGGTTAAAATGCTACTTCGGTATAATTTGTGCGCTTGCAGAAACACATTTATTATTTATTAGAAGAGCAAATGCATATTTCAATACCGCATCTCTCTGTCATGCTAGGGATGACAACCTAGCTTAAGTGACATGAAAGGTGGATAACCATTTTTGGTGCTGTTATTAGAAATAGAATTTATTCTACATTTGGTAATGATGTTAAGAAGTATCAACAATCACCAAGAGTAACAAGCTTGGACCTTCACTTGACTCACTCAAGCTTCACAAGTCGAGTGAATGCACACTTGAACTCTTAGATGAACTAATGAGTGGATCAATGGAGGGATTCACAAATCTCTTTCACTAGGGCTCTTGCTCTCTTCCCCAACCTCACAAGGTGTTTCTCAGCTATCCAAATGAGCAAAGGCAGGTTGGAAAGGCAAGTGGTGGAGTATAAATACCCCCACACACAACTAGCCCACGGGTAGGAAAAACACATGGTTTAAGTTCGCATTGGATGCTCCGATGCCTAGGCATCGGATGCTCCGATGCACACCCCAATGATTAGTTGTTGTTTCAAACAACGCCCAACAGACACTTCGAAGCAAAGGCAATGGATGTTGCACGAGCGTCCAATGCAAACTGTGCACTCTCGGGTTTCTGGAAATATTCCAACGGACGCTGCACAGCGTCCGATGACTTGCCGATGGACGTGTCCGTCGCAAGCTGAGCCTCTCTGGAACCTCTCTGTTACGCCGACGGAGGCTGCTATGGTTTCCCCCAGCGTCCGTCGCTAGCGTCTGATGCGATGGACGCGCGCCCGTTGCAATGCACCGAGCGTTCGATGGCTAGAAGAAGGCTCTCTCAACTTTGTTTTTCGTCGCGTTGAATACGGAAGTTGTTCTAGGCTATACTATGGTCACCATAGGCTTGCTTAGAGCTAAGGTTGTCAAGTGTGCACCACACCTAAGTCATAAAGCTCTCCTAAGTCAAGCTACTCATCCAAACCCCTCTTGATAGTACGGTCAAAGATTGAATAAAGCCCTATCTATACTAAGTTTCCTTCATCTCCTTATGGCACTTAGACCTATCCATTCTAGGGTCTTCATCATCTCTCTTTGAAATCCGAAACGATATCCATCTCGGGGGCAATAGATAACCATATGACGCCCATTCACATTAGTTACCATGGCTAAGCTATGTATAGCCTCTACAAAACACACATTAGCCATAATAACATCCAATTGTCGTTAATCACCGAAACCAATAGTGCCATGATTCTTCAATCTCCCCCTTTTTGGTGATTGACGACAATATTCCTTGAGTATATAAGATTTGAAATATATGGTGAGTATTTCAAGTGACTTGGTTAGGGTGAGCAAGGGTTAGTGAAAAAGAGTGAATGAAACTTGCTCATTCTAGCCAAGACACAAATGGTACTCAATAGATATGAAATAGAATTCGAGTATCTCATGATATGCTCAAAGGATATATCAGAGTATGTCGCGGAAGCAATGACATTCAAGCATAGACATATCATGAACCAAGGTGACAACTCACATGCATATATTAGTGAAAAACAAGAGTTTGTCACACACAAATCCATAGTATCTCACAAGATAGCATCACACACATATATACAATGCATGAAAATAGTAGATATGATGCATGAGAATACGGGGGATGTAAATCACACAAAGAATCAAATCCCTCCCCTGTCTCTAATACTCGAATACCCTCTCTCCCCCTTTGGCGCCAAGCACCAAAAAGTCTACGGGTCTGGGGCTGGAGCAGTCGGGTCACAGAAGACTCTCAAACTGACTCATGTCAGGCTCTGGACTGGACTCAGCATCTGCCTGAACCTCTGAATCTGCAGTTGCCTGAGAAGCTAGAGCTGAAGTGCCTGGCTACTCTGCCACTGAGGTTTCTGGAAGTGAGGTGTGATCCTGAGTAGAAGTCTCTGCATGTGGAGGTGCTGACTCTGAAGGTGGAGACTATCCCAACTCCCCCTGAGGCGCTGAAGGTAGCACTGGCTGAATTGGAGCCTCAGACGGTCCTGCCTCTATAGAAGCGGGCTCAACGACCCGGCAAGTGTAAACTCGAGGCCGTGAGGGAGGAGTCACTGTTGCAGCAACCTATGCCAATTGACCCTGAGGCTCAACTAGAACCTGTGGCTGTCCTGCTTCTATAGCAACTGTTGTAGCATCTGTACTGATTGGCAAGGGAGGGGTCGTCACTATCTGAGCAGAGCTGTCTGGTGCTAACTCCAACGAGGCAACTGAAGAAAGTTGGGTACCCGTCGTCAGAATCACCTCTGTGGTGTCTGTCTCAGGAACTGCTCGAACAGGTGTAGGCTCACCAGTCAACTCACTGTAGGAAGGTGAAAGGTTCCTGGTGGTCTCCTCAATGGAAGCACCTCGGGGAGGAGTGAATCCCAACTGAAAGTTACCCGAGAGGCTAACCAAGAGGATACCTGAGTCATCGGTGTCTGGAAGACTGGTGAAGTAGGTGAATGACTCTGAAGCCCACTGGGCGGTAACGCTGGAGTCGAAACCACTGTCGGTGTGGGGCCTGCCTGAGAGGTGTACTGTTGCTGTGAAGTGCTACGTGCCCCGAGCTATGGTGACTAGGAGGGTACAGAGCTAGAACTGAGAAGATAGCTAAGTATCTTTGTCTGCTATCTCTGAATCTCAGTCTGCTACCTCTGATAGGCTAGGAATTGGAGCTGAAACTCGTCCCGCCTGGCCTGTGACTATGCCTAGGCTACAAGCTACTGCGCTGCAACCTCTAGACCTCCTCTACTTGTCTCCTTTGCTCCTCTGCCTGTCGTGACTACTCCTCCTGCATCCTCGCAAAGATGGTCAAAAGGGTGGCCTTTGAAGAGCCTGAAGCTGGAGCTAGAGCTGAATTGGAGCCACCAGCCTCGTGGTCGTGTGAGCGTGATGCGTACTCAGGAATCGGCTGGTAGACCTCATCAGAGCTATCAGAAGGAGGGTCCTCTCTGTAAGCGTCACCCTCTAGCTGAGCGTCAAGGTCGGCGAGCTCTGACTCTGCAAGCTCCTGAACTGCAACATCCTGCTGCTCCTCTGTATCCGGCACAATGCCGGTTTGACAAGTATGAGGGCCACGGAGGCATCTGTCACGTCCTCTTCCACTGAGACAACAATTATGACATGTTGTACTCAGGAAACACAGTGGCTGAGCGAGTGAGTGCAGTAGTAAGAACTACTAAAGTACCTCGAGCAACTAGCAACCAAGAAATCGAATGATCATAGGGTAGCTGCCGGTGACCTCTGTAGCCCTCTGCTATGACATCTTCCATCTCACTGACTAGATGATCCCAAACGTCAAATCGCTCTCGGCGAACTAAGTGACCAAGTGACCACAACTGTAAGCTAGTAAGTGCCTCATGTGCCCAACTCTGGGTAGCAGTGTCCATCTCATGACCTCATCCAAGACACAGGCAGTCAACGTGAGGTCACGCGGGCAACAACTAGACCCGTCTCCGAACGGCTGAACAAAGCACTCTCTAACAAAGTCTGAAGATGGCACCTATCTGTCGTGTGGTCGATGAGGGGCCTCCTAGTCACCGTAGCATAGAGTGTGAATCCGAGTCTCTGAGACCTCAATGTGGAAGATCTCTCTGAACCTGGTAGCATAGATCCGGTGGTCTTGACTTTTGAACGCAAAGTGTATAAAGTCGTGGTCAGGAGACGCCCAAAGATAGGCATAGAACTGTTTGACCCAGTCCTCGTGGTAAGCACCTGAGCGGCCTATCAACCCTGTCAACCCTGGCAGATACTCTAAGTACTGGGAAATCTCTAGGCCCCCAACATTTATGATCGACTGGAGTGGACAAACCCTCTGACCTCTAATCTCAACACCTATCTCAACAAAACCTCTGTAGAACTCCTCGTGCAGGGTGGTGTAGAAGTCGTCACCGGCACGAGGGTCTCGCTGAGCTAGAAACCACGTCTGGAAGTCCACAAACCTCATATCCTAAATCTACTTCGCTGTGAGGTTGCAAACTTGGTACCTCACTGGGTCAGGTATCCGTGGTCTAGGAGGACCTCGGTCACCGCGTCTCGGACCATCGGGCCTAGGTGGCACCGGGAAGCGAGAACGAGTGACACGTCTAGCCACCAACTCCTCAACTAAAGTAGGATTTGTGGCCTTTGTCTCCTCTGTCTCGTCAGCCTCTACAACCACTAGGGGCTCTGTCTCTATCTATGAGGGGGAGGAGTCAATCCTCAAGCCGGCGCGACGTCCACCCTTCTCAACTGCCTCTGCTACTGCAATCGCTGCTGCTGCTGGGTCCATGAGTCTCTTCTGCTTCTTTGAAATCATCTTCCCTTTGCCGTTCTCCCAATTGGTGAGAGTATGAAGAGGAGGTGGAGGCTCGTCACCACCGGGAGCAGGGCCCACATTCTTCGTGTGTGCCGTTGCGGGGCACGAGAAGAACACAAGTACAACTGACGCTGAAGATCAACTGCCAATCACAATAACTCCCAAAGAAATCCACTGACACTGATCAACAACCCTTTGACAAATCACTGCAAGAATGGCTCTTAAGCCCTAGACTGTCCTCTAGAGGCTTTGCCTCATTCTGTACTCGCGGGCTTTGCCCCGAGTTCAACTTTCACTGCCGTTGTCAACCACTAACCTGCTCCATGATAGAATTAGATAGGGTATATACCATGTAAGCAATCATCTAGAGATAAGCAATTTCTTTTGGAAAGCATGAATTGAGGAAAGTATTAGACCGAATCTTGAGAATCTACCTTAACAAGAGTCAAAACAAGAAGAGATGAGAGTCCTCGGTCAATCCTCAACACCAATCAGTAAACCTAAACACAAGAATTTGAATAAAGGATGAATGCTAGGTGGATAGCAGTGGAGGTTGTAAGAAGGTCAAACCCTAGAACATAGGACAAGACCAGAGATCATAAGATCGGGAAGTGGATGACCTTCTCTGAAGAGAGAAAACAACGCAGAAGGTAAATCCTTGACTGGTTGAAATCACAGTAGAGCTCTAGCGAATTGAAAACCAGTGGGAGGACTCCGGTGGAGGAGGTCTTTGGCTTACAGAGGGGTACTCCGGCGCAGAGAATGCTCAGCACGGCTAAAACGCGTGTGCAAGGAGAAACTAGGGCGGCTGCATGGTGGAGCAGAGCTCTAGTTCGTCGACGAGGAGAGGCTCCTGTGAGTGGCGGTGAAAATGAGGGCACGCGGATGCGAGACCTAGAGCTCACGACGCCGGCGTTTGTATGGATGTGGATTGAAACCGACCGAGGGGAAAGAAGGTTTTTGAAAACATATACGCTTGATTAGTTGGCGACGGATGCTCCATTGAGAACCGACGGACGCTGGGACCGAGCGCCCATTGCCAATACAGAGAGGGTCCAGAGAGCACTCAGATGCATCGGACACGTCTGATGCCCTCGCATCGGACGCTAGGGAGCATCTGATGCCCCTCAGCCTAGCGAGATTTGTGTCGGATGCTAGGGCACAGGGAGCCTAGCGTCCGATGGCAGCGTCCAATGGCTTTTTCAAAGTATTTTTCAAATCTGATTTTTGCGCCTTTCTCCCAACCAATCTCAATGCCAATAAGAAACAAATAACACCTGATTGGACTTGACATGGGAACCATCTCTCAAACCCTCATTTTCAAATATTGTGCCATAGGCTTTATACTAGTTTATAGCTTAAAATAGATCAAATTGAAGAGCAAAGAGACATCATTGGTCCACAAGAGGGGTATAGTGACAACTTGAGCTTGGAATGCTCCCCCTAGGTGGACGAACCTGGTGGATGCTCAAACTTAACTGAAAAGAAACGACAAACAACATATGCAAATGCAATGCATTACTTGGAATTTGAATCTAGATTGCTTGCAAGTTTAAACCGCGGTTAAGCTTCTTCACACATTTTAAGGATGGTTATCCTAACTGCGTTAGCTAAGCCTATGTGCATTACAAGATTAAACATATTATATTACATATGAATGTAAGGTTGGTTCACTCAAGATCATTTTTTAGTGAAGTCAGAGTGATCAAGCACATTTAACTCATTCCTCAACCTACAAAAGGTTGATTCATCGAGTGGTTTAGTGAAGATATCCACCAATTGCTCTTCGCTTCTAACTCCCACTAGTGTGATGTCCTTTTGTGCCACATGGTCTCTAAGAAAGTGATGGCGAATATCTATGTGCTTGGTGCGAGAGTGTTGAACCGGGTTGTTTGCAAGTTTTACGGTGCTTTCATTATCAAACAAGAGTGGAACATCTTTTAAAACAACACTGTAATCAAGGAGTGTTTGTTTCATGTATAAGATTTGTGCACAACATGCTCCCGTGGCTATGTATTCCGCCTCGGCGGTAGACAAAGCCACACTATTTTGCTTCTTGGAAGACCAAGTGACAAGAGATCTTCCTACCAAATGGCACCCTCCGGGGGTACTCTTCCTATCAATCTTACACCCGGCATAATCCAAATCGGAATAGCCAACAAGTTGGAAGGGAGCTCCTTTAGGATACCAAATACCAATGCTAGGGGTGTGCGTTATGTACCTAAGGATTCTTTTTATGGCACTTAAGTATGATTCCTTAGGATTATCTTGAAACCTTGCACACATAGACACACTAAACATGATATCCGGCCTAGATGCGGTGAGGTAAAGTAAACTACCGATCATAGAGTGATAGAGAGTTTGATCAATTGATTTACCTCCCTCATCAAGGTTGAGATGTCCATTAGTAGGCATGGGGGTCTTGATTGGCTAGCAATCCTCCATCTTGAATTTCTTAAGCACATCTTGAGTGTACTTCTCTTGAGATATGAAGGTCCCTTCCCTCATTTTCTTCACTTGGAAGCCAAGAAAGAAGGTTAGCTCACCAATCATTGACATCTCGAATTCCTTGGACATCAAGTCATCAAACTCCTTGCAATGATCTTGGTTTGTTGACCCAAATATAATGTCATCGACATATACTTGGCAAACAAAGATCTCTCCATTAAGCTTCTTGGTGAAGAGTGTGGTATCCACCTTCCAGATCTTGAAGCCCTTCTTGAGTAGGAAGTCCCTTAGCCTCTCATACCAACCACGGGGTGCTTGCTTTAATCCATAGAGCGCCTTAGACAACCTATACACATGATTAGAACAATTTGGGTCTTCAAACCCGGGAGGTTGTGAGACATAGACAAGTTCATTAATCAAACCATTTAAGAAGGCGCTCTTCACATCCATTTGAAAGAGTTTCATTTTGTGATGTGAAGCATACGCCAAAAGGATACGAATGGCTTCAAGTCTTGCAACTGGGGCAAAGGTCTCTCCAAAATCAAGACCTTCAACTTGAGAGAACCTCTTTGCCACCAATCTTTCCTTGTTCCTCACAACCACGCCTTGATCATCTTGCTTGTTCCGAAACACCCACTTGGTGCTAATGATTCTTGTTCCTTTGGGCCTCTCTACAAGTGTTCATAGTTCATTCCGGGTGAAGTTGTTGAGTTCTTCATGCATTGCATTCACCCAATCCAGATCCGCAAGTGCATCTTCCACACTAGTAGGTTCAACAAAGGAAACAAAAGAGTGATGCTCAACATACACTACTACAGAAACGACAATCACTGTCGGCCCATCACTGCCGGTTCATGCTCTGATAGGCCCCCAATTATTGGGGGCAGGGGTTGAACCGGCAGTGAAACACCACATCACTGCCGGTTGGTGGCTTGAACCGGCAGTGATTCTTCTCTGCCCTATCACTGCCGGTTCAAGCCACCAACCGGCAGTGATGTGGTGTTTCACTACCGATTTGTGGCTAGAACTGACAGTGATGTTGTGTACAGTATAAAGGCTTCGATCTCCTCTCCCTCCTCTGCCCCAACAGTGCAGAACAGTGCGTGAGGAGCTCCCTCTCTCCATTGTTGCGGCTGGTGGATTTCTTGAACTCCATTGTTGGCTCCTCTTCACTCTTGGATCCTCATATCTTCTTGCTCTTGGTTAGTAACAAGCATATTTCTTTAGAATTGTTGGTTTACATTGTTTTTGTGTGTAAATCCATATTTAGAGCTATACTATTTTTCATGATCAAGAAGAGCTAGGGTTGTTGCAATTTGTGTCTATTTTTTCTAGCTTTTAGATCCAAAATTACTTGGAAAAATTGTAGCACTTTGTTTTTATTGGGTAATTATTGTCCAATCATTGAGTATCTAGGTTCAAAAGATTCGTCTAAAAAATTATGGATAAAAATTGTAATTAGTTATATTTATTACTTACATTTAATACTCCATGCATGCATTTAAAGATTTGATGGGATGTGGAATAGATTTGGTATTTATTACTTACATTTAATATTCCATGCATGCATTTAATACTCCATGCATCCATTGTTATCTATTTGTTGTCTCACTTTTATAGCGCGACCAAATTCAAATTATATCGAAGAATATTGTTCAGAAAGGCTCTTATTAATATGTTCCTATATTTCCTCTGCTCTACCCATTTTATTTGTGCAGATATGGCTCGAGGGTGGATGTACGATTTGTCATGTATAGACCCACGGTACTTGACGGGCATCGACGATTTCATCAAGCGAGCTAGATCCAATACTGGGGACTCACATCTTGTATTCTGTCCATGCAAAGACTGCAAGAATACGAGAAAATGGGGCGACGTGGAGCATATACGATTGCACTTGATCACAAGGGGGTCCATGAGGAACTATACGATTTGGACTTTGCATGGGGAGGTTGGTCAAAATGATGCACAAGAAAGCAATGATGATGTGCCCATGCCTAGTGTATCCCTGAATGCATTATTACATGTTCATGATTACACAGAACATGTACCTACCAATGATGATGTGTTTATGAATACATTAGCTGACAACACAGAGAAAGATGATGGCATTTCACAGCTTCTACATGATGTGCATGCGGGATTCCTTAGTGCTTCACAGTTGAAAAAACTGGAGATCATGAGAAAGGATGCAAAAACACCATTGTATCCGGCCTGCCCAATAAGCAAACTGGAAGCCAACATCATGCTATTGGAGTTCAAATCAACGAATGTGTTGAGTAATAAAGGCTTCGATAACTTGTTAGGTATACTACATAAATTGTTCCCGAAGGGTACCGAGTTAGCAGAAAAGACTTACCTTGCGAAGCAAATGATTTGTCCAATTGGCCTAGAGGTTGAGAAAATCCATGCGTGTTACAACGACTGCATATTGTACCATGGAGAGAAATACAAAGACTTGGATGCATGTCCCAAGTGTAAAGCTCCCCGATACAAGCAAGGGCCATCAACTGATGGAAGCAAGACCAGTGGAGGGCCCGTAAAGTCCGTGTGGTATTTTCCTATAGCTCCACGAGTGCATAGGTTGTTTGCAAATGCAAAGTCAGCCAAGTTGTTGCGTTGGCACGGCGAAGAGCGAAAGAAAGATTCAATGTTGAGGCACCCCGCCGATGGGGCGGACTGGAGGACTATCAACACTATGTTCTATAAGAACATCGGTGGAGAGGTAAGGCATTTGTGGTTAGCTATGAGAAAGGATGGGATGAACCCGTTTGACCAGGTTAGAACCAATCATAGCACTTGGCCAGTGACGCTATGTATATACAACCTTCCACCCTGGCTTTGTATGAAACGGTCAAACATCCAAATGCCATTACTAATCCAAGGACCAAAACAACCTGGTAATGATATTGATGTGCTTCTAGAAACAGTGATTGATGAACTACTACAGATGTGGGAGACGGGTGTGAAGGATGTTTGGGATGAGTACAAAAAAGAACATGTCACGGTAAAGGCTGTACTTATCACTACAATCATCGACCTACCAGGGCGAGGTTGCTTGTCTGGAGAGAAGACAAAAGGATCCACTAGGTGTGTCGAGTGCTTGGACAGGACTGATGCTACACATCTACCAGAAAACAGGAAGATGGTCTACATGGGACACCGTAGCTTCCTATGTTGTGGTGACCCTTATCGCAGGAATACAAAAGATTTTAATGGGACTACTGAGAAACGTGGACCTCCAAAGTATCGAGACGGGAAACAGATGCTTCAACAATTAAGCAAAACTCACAAATGTTGTCCTTGGGAACGGGGAAGGGGCAGTAGCAGCGCCAACCGATAGTATCTGGAAGAAAAAATCAATCTTCTAGAAACTACCTTATTGGTCACTTTTTAGTGTACGTCATTGTCTTGATCCAATGCACATAACTAAAAACGTGTGCGGTAACACACTTAACACGTTGATGAACACCGGGGGAACAAGCAAGGATTCTCTCACGACAGGCTTGGACATGCAACACCTGGGCCTCAGGAAGGAGTTGCAACCAGTAACTCTTGAGGATGGCCACTTGAAACTTCTAGTGGCATCATGGACACTGAAAAAGGAGGAAAAACAAATGTTTATTTCTTTCTTCAATGATCTCAAAGTACCGAGTGGCTACTGTGGGAACCCGAAGAGGCTAGTTAACATGAGAGAACTTAAGTTTAACTATAGTTCTATGAAGGCCCATGACTGTCATGTCATAATGACTCAGCTGCTCCCAGTTGCCCTGCGAGGTATCCTCCCTAACAAGGTCCGCGCTCCAATCATAAAGTTGTGTTCGTTCTTCAACGCGATCTCTGAAAAGGTCATTGAAGGGGGCAAGCTAGACCACCTGAAGCAGGAGATAGCCAAGATTATATGCAGGCTTGAGATGCATTTCCCACCGACTTACTTCGACATTTCAGTGCATCTACTTGTTCATCTTGTGGATCAAATAAAAGCCCTTGGCCCAATGTACCTACACCAGATGTTTCCTTTCGAGAGGCTGATGAAAGTTTTCAGGCGGTATGTTAGGAATAAATTCAGATCAGAAGGGAGCATGGTAGAAGGATGGTCAACAGAGGAGGCTATTGAGTTTTGCACATATTATCTGGACATCAAGCGGGCCGGAGTTCCAGTATCTCATCACATTGGAAGACTAGGGGGCAAAGGAACAATAGGTGAGAAAGTTGTCAAAATAGACGAAGTGGTCTCCTTCAGACAAGCACACTTCGCTGTTCTCCAGCAGGCCGACGGTGTGATGGCATACATTGATGAGCACAAGTAGTTTCTGCAAAGTAAGCACATAGGGAGGTCACAGGCTTGGCTTGAGAAAAAACATAAGGAGGAATTCGGTGACTGGTTTCGACGCCAAAGGCTAGGAATGGTGACGGGATGTCAGCTAGATCTCTTAGCCCCCGGACCTTCGACTACGCTAATGAAGTACGAAGGATATCAAATAAATGGTTTTACATTTTACACAAAAAAAACAGGACGGAAAGAGCACGAACCAAAATAGTGGTGTTCGTTTCGACGCCCAAGATGAGTACGACACGGTGGTGGCAACATATTATGGTTTCATAGATGAGATATGGGAGCTAGACTATGGACATCAGTTGAAAGTTGCTCTTTTCCATTGTCTGTGGGTTCGACTGAATGAAATCAACATCGACAAGGATGGGTTCACTACCGTTGATCTATCCAAGACCGCATACAGAGATGACCCCTTCGTCCTTGCAAAGGATGTTTTGCAAATCTTGTATGCAAGGGATAACAATACAAATGGAATACGACATGTAGTATTGCAAGGCAAAAGGAAGATTGTCGGTGTCGGCGGAGTGACAGACGAAGAAGAGTACAAAGGTTATCAAGAAATGGCTCCTTTTGGGGCGGACGTTACCCTACATGTCCTTGAAGAGGGTGACGAACCTGCTTACCTCCGGAGTGATCACGATGAGGCCATCATCGTGCCTGCACCGTGAATAGTTAGACTATCATAAACTATGTAATCCTTAATGAAATGTTGTTTTAGTAATTTGAGATCATATGGAGTTGTAGAGATTGTTGAGTTGTACCACGTTGTTGATTGATGTATGCCATGTCAAAAGGCAATTCAATATAAAGAATTAGACCTTGAGTGTATAAGCAATAATGTAAAGCTCCTCAAAACTAGCAAAAGCTATTTTGGAAGATTTTCAACTTCTATTCAAATTTTTGGAGTAATTAGAAAGGGGGTAATTGAATTTTAAACCCTTATTCAAATTCAAAAGGGAATTCAAAAACTATAAAGAATTAGACCTTGAGTGTATAAGCAATAATGTAGAGCTCCTCAAAACTAGAAAAAGCTATTTTGGAAGATTTTCAACTTCTATTCAAATTTTTGGAGTAATTAGAAATGGGGTATTTGAATTTTAAACCCTTATTCAAATTCAAAAGGGAATTCAAAAACTATAAAGAATTAGACCTTGAGTGTATAAGCAATAATGTAGAGTCCGCAAAACTAGTAAAAGCTATTTTGGAAGATTTTCAACTTCTATTCAAATTTTTGGACTAATTAGAAAGGGGTAATTGAATTTTAAACCCTTATTCAAATTCAAAAGGGAATTCAAAAACTATAAAGAATTTGAATATGCTCTTTCAACAAAAGTTGTAGAGAATGAAAAATTATGCAACTTCTATGTTTGGAATTTTTCAAGTTCTAGTAAAAAATCAGGAGTAATTTGAAATCTAAGACAAAAGGCAAAAGTCCATATCACTGTCGGTTAGTAAGAAACCGGCAGTGATGCACCACTATCACTGTCGGTTCTACTTACCAACCGGCAGTGATGCTACCCATATCACTGCTGTGTAACAAAACCGGTACTGATGTTACCTCATCACTGCCGGTTCTACACACAAACCGGCAGTGCAGTGATAGGGGACATCACTGCCGGTTTGTACAAAGAACCGACAGTGATAAGCTCCAGTATATAACCACTGGCGCGCGTCCGAAATTTTCAGACACACGCCAGTTCTCCACACTTAGCCGCTCGACGAGCCCGAGCTCTCGCCTGTGCACGCCGCCGCCGCTCCAGCCCGACGCCACTGCTCGACGCCGCAGCAGTACCTTCCCGCCGACGCTCGAGCTCGCCGCGCTCCAGCCCGACGCCGCCGCAGGAACCCGATGCCACCGCACCAGCCCGACGCCGCTTCCTGACACCGCCGTTCCCTACCACTTCCTTCGCCAGCACATAGGAGCACACAGGAGCGCACAGGAGCGCCTCAAGTCGCCGACGTCGCCACACCCCTGTTTCGGTGAGCTACCCACCACCTATTCGATAGAATGCCGATAAGGAGCTCTGCTTGGAAGAGGAGAGGAAGGAGGGAGAGGAAAGGAGAGGAGAGGAGAGGAGAGGAGAGGAAGGAGGGAGAGGAGAGGAGAGAAATGTTTCCTCTTAGGTTTTCCTTTTTAATTTTTTCAAAGCATTTTCATCCTTAGTAATTTTCATCCTTCGAAATGTATATAGAGAGATAGATAGAGAGAGGTAGATATATAGATAGATAGGTATATAGAGAGATATATAGAGAGAGATATAGCTAGATGGTTCATCCTTGTATATATGCATGATGAGCTACTTTGAGCAAAATTTGCGAGAGATAGAGATTGAGAGATAGGTAGTGATTAGATAGAGAGATAGATAGAGATAGAGAGAGAGAGAAAGGTATGTTAGAGATAGAGAGAGATAGATATAGATAGAGAGATTGAGAGATAGGTATGTTATATCATGAAGCATGACTTATATATAGAGATATATATGTCATCCTATACTTGTATATATGATTCACTTATGCTGTATAGTGGAGGGAGAGATAGATGTATAGAATGACTTATGATTTATAGTACTTATAGATAGATGGCAAATTTCATATCATATATACATGGCTTTAGAGATATAGATAGAGATTAGAGAGATATAGAGAGATAGAGAGATGTATAGCATGACTTGGCACATTTTTTGGAGATACATGACTTATCTAGATACTTATCTATAATCGAAATTCATGTCCAGAAACATGACAATTAAGCGTCGATTCACCACCCGTCGCCCCGCGACCGAAGCGCCACAGGATCCAACTAGTGATGGCGATGTTGAACGTGACCAAGGAGCCGATGACAACCAGCAAGGGGATCAAAGACCATGGAGCCCTAGCCATATGCTGAACCTAGAACAAGGAGATGAGGTAATAACTTAGGTAAAAACACGGTAGAGCTAGCCAGAAAAGTTTGATGGGGACTTATTTATAAATTTTGAAGCAGGTTCCGCCGGAAGGTCCAAGTACTGGTGAGGGTACCAGCAGGACCAAGCGTGGTGCAACAAAGCTCCCTCAGACAAGTAGACGCTGGCATATCTCTCAGTTCGACCAAGTAGGGGAGCTGGTGGAGCCTATTAAAGCATTGGGCCCATACAAGAGTACCATTGGGGCACTTGTAAGGGACTTCATCCCGATCAAATACAGGAAGTGGAATGGCAGTGAGCAAGACCCATGGAGGGTTCCAGAAAGTGAGAAGGAACTAGTTTGGAACAAGCTCAAAGGGTATTTCACTTTCCCTAATGATTGTGATGAGGCGACAGTCAAGAAGAAGGCCAAGGAAATCATGGGTCACTCCTTCAACAATTTCAAGGGAAAGTTGCACAAGCTTATCAAGGAAGAAAAAGAACCGAATTTTGCGGGAGGTGAATTCAGCAAGCAGAGGGACTTCTGGGAGGAGTTCAAGGCTTACAAGCTATCCGAAGAGGCCAAGGTAGCAAGCGAAAGAAATAAAGCAAACTTGCTTAGGGAAAATAATCCTCATCGCCTAGGATCATGTGTGTATGTAAGGAAGATTCTGGAATGGGACGCCCGAGTCGATGAACTAGAGCGGAGCGGAGTTACGCCTCAGACAAGCGATTAGCAGCCCAGATCAGTGAACTACCTACTCACAAGGGGCATAATACAATGTTGATGGGAGCCTTTCTGTTAGAGCTGAACCCGTCACCGATCTCCTACAGAAGATTTCCACGATCACTAAGGAAGTGAATAGAGGGGCCTGCAAGTCCGATAGAGAAAATGACGTGCTCACACAAGCACTTGGAAACAAGGAGCACCCCGATCGCACTAGAGGAGCCGGGGTAATTCCTTGGGAGAAAGCATTTGAAGGTAATTCCGCTTCCTATAGGAGCCAGGCAAGGGCTAGAACACAAAGAGAAGAGGAGTTCCAAAGGATGCAAGAGGAGCTAGAACAGAGCATGGAAGCATGGATAGCTGCTCAAGTGGCGAGCACTATGCAAACCATGTGTTCAAGTCAAGGGCCGCATGCAATCCCGGCTTTGAATAGCCCAGTGTCCGACAAGGGCTGCAGTAGCTGTGGCTCAACCCCTATGCCTGATGACAAAGAGGTCAATGCTCCTCATCTGGTGGACGACATCAAAGAACCTATGAATGTCAGGTTGTACATCCGTCAGAAGTGGACCAAAGACAAGGTGGCGGTCGAACAAGCATTTCTTAGAGGAGAGAACATCATTCATGGCAAGCCAGTGCCACTCGGGTATGCCAGGGTCATCTTTGATAAGATCTTGTACAAGAAGTACAATAAGATACATATTGATTTCCTAGTGGAGGAACATAGGTCGCGTCTAGTTCATAACTTGGGCACTCATGTCGCCTGGCGCAAACGCTTCATCAAGCTAGATGACCAGCCATCTTCGGAGGATGATGATGACAGTGAATCACCCCGGTCGCCTCCGCCAAGAGGTTTGTCTCCTCGTCAAGATCCACCGACACCTCCTCCACCGTCAAAGGAGAATACTCCTTCTCCACCGCCAAAGGAGAAATCTCCTTATCCACCGCCAAAGGAGAAAACTCCTCCTCCTCCTCCGCCTCCTCCACCAGCTTCAAAGTCCTCAGGACTGGGATCTCGACGGCCTAGCGCTAGATCAGGTTCGACTTCACAACAGAGGAGGTCATCAGCTTCGGTTGGTAAAGATGGAAAGAAGCCAGAGAGTAGTAAAAGGCGGAAACTAGCGCCGAGTAAGGACGATATTCTACGAGCTCAGATTGTAGAAAAAGGCTGCCAAAATTGCCTTGTTAGAACGATTGTCTTATATACCTGAGTACTTATCACAAAGCCAATGCAACATTCCGGGTAATCAAGAAAGAGCTAGAGAAATACACGCCTTAGATTTGCTACAGATACAGAAGTTGTCCATGGAATTGAACATAAGCATGGAGGAGGCCGAAAATCTCTATTTCGGGAAAACCGAATTTCAAAATGCCACAGTTGTATACAAGTTTCAACTAGGCAAGCATATGGTCGCTAGCTAAGAAGAGTATAGAAATTTGCCAACAAACATGCGACAGATGCATGATTATTACATCATAGATAGTAACAGCAGCAAAGACAAGATAGTAACATTTGAAGTATGCATCCCTTCCTGTCTAATTTTTAATCATCCTGAAGAAGTTGTACATACTATTTATTATGAAGACCTCTTTCAACTCTTTCAACGACACTCGCTAGATGCACAGATTATGATGTTATGGACTTTGTAAGTACCATACCCTAACAACGTTATAATAAACTACGTGATCTGCATTTGAATATATCCATGTTTATTTTGTAGGTGTATGGCAAAATTATGCCTTAAACAGCGAAAGAGCCATTTTGACTTTCTGGACCCCATCTTGGTAAATGAGACAACATGCAAAGCCGGTCTCAGAGATCCCTATGTATCACAAAGTTTGAAGATTGAGTTTGAAAGAATGTTCTCAGTCCAGAAAACAAACGCACTGCTAACCTACAACTACGAGTATGTGTTCTCGACCCTTACTTTAGTGTTTTTTCTTGATGTCATTCAATAACATGGACTTTGTGATTGCAACAATCATTACATCTTCGTAGATATAGGTCTTAAAAATTCAACTATCGAGGTGTGGGACTCAAGGAAGAAGCCACTTAAGCTTATCGACCCCCTTGTCACAGTGCTAAATAAGTAAGTGAACCCAATATCACAACACTTTAAAATCACATATGATATTGTAATTAATGTCCTCAACCTTCACACTTCATTTACATTGTCACATAGAATGAAGGCGTTACCTGATTGGAAAAATGTGGAGCCTAAGATGCAAAAGAAATGCAGAGCCCCATTCAAAGTGCAGTATATGGATGAGGTCAGGACCCTAGATCAACCAATGGGGAACAACGAATGCGGGTTCTATGTGATGTGGGGAATGCTTGCCTACTTTGGTTCAAAACTAGGAATAGGAGATGACATGGTACGTAGACATCTCATTTTAATTCTATTGTTTTGTCTTATGTATGTGCATCTCAATATCATCTTGTATCAATTTACAGCGCAAAAAATAGAACCACAACAGGTTGCTAGATTTTGAGATAAAAGGATTTCAAGAGGAGATAGTGTCTCTTATTCTAGACGAGATAGTGTATAGGGAAGGATCTCTAGCCATTGTCAAGAGTCAGAACTTCAAGAAGAACTACAGAAAAGACCGCCTCGAAAGGCTATTGTAATGCGACATTTAATTCGATACTTTAAGTTTTGTTTGGATGTTTTGTAATAATTATTATAAATGTGTGATGGGTTTGTATTGTTGCTAGTCCACAACCACCTTCAATTCACATCCATATCAAATGGTTCGATAGCAAACACCTCCACGACCTCCCACCCCACTACCTCTACCATAAACCATAAACCCTAAACCCTAAACCCCAAATGAAAATAAAACAATTAATAAAATGCAAATTTAACAAATAATATCACTGCCGGTTCAATTAAAACCGACAGTGATATGCCTAGCTTCACTGTCGGTTGGTGGAACAAACCGGCAGTGATGGCTCAAGCATCACTGCCGGTTCGTGTTAGTGATGCTTGAGCTATCACTGTCGGTTTGGCATAACCGGCAGTGATGGCATGGGCTCATCACTGCCGAAGTGGACTTGCCGGTTCAAAAACCGCCACTGAAGGGGGGTTTTGAACCGGCATAGATTTGGGTTTCTGCAGTAGTGATAAGAAGCAAGTCTAGATCAAGTTGTTACCCCCCTTGATGGACTCCCTATGATAAGGTCTTGTGGATGAGCTTGAAGCATAGGTGTAGATCTTCTATCAATCACTTAGAGAGGAGGTTGTGGTGCATCAACATCATTTGCTTGAGCCTCAACTTGATCATGAGGGGTGAATGTATCTTCTTGTGCTTCCCTCACTTGTTCTTCATCAACTTGAGGCGTGTGAGGTGGAGAAGGCTCTTGATTTGCATCATATTCTACTTCTTCCACCTATTGTGGGTTGATGGCACCAACGGGCATATTCTTCATTGCCTCCCTCAAGGGTTCATCGCCTACATCATCAAGATTCTCAAGCGCTCCTTGAGAACCATTAGTTTCATCAAACTCCAAGTCATACGTTTCTTCAACTAAGCCAATGGCTTTGTTAAATACACGGTATGCCTTGGATTTAAGCGAATAACCAACTAAGAAACCAATTTCACAACTCCTTTGGAACTTGCCCAAGTGTTGATGTTTCTTGTAAATGTACACTTTGCGTCCAAACACTCGGAAGAATGATATATCCAGTTTCTTCCCATTCATAAGCTCATAGGGTGTCTTCTTGAGTAGCCTTTGGACAAATAGTCGGGTGGCCGCATAGCATGCGGTGTTGATTTCTTCAACCCAAAACTTCTCGGGGGTGTTGTACTCATCAAGCATAGATCTAGCAAGTGTGATTAGAGTCTGGTTCTTTCTCTCTACAACACCATTCTGTTGAGGGGTATAGGTGGCGGACACTTCATGCTTGATCCCAACTTCATCACAATAGTCTTCAATCATGGTGTTCACAAACTCGGTGCCATTGTCACTTATAATCTTCTTGATCTTCACATCAAACACATTTTGTGCTCTAGTTGCAAACTTCTTGAATATCTTGGTTGTCTCTCCCTTGTCTTGAAGAAAGGACACCCAAGTGTACCTAGAGTAGTCATCAACTACCACCAAGCAAAAGAAATTTCCTCCAAGGCTAGCATAGGTGGTAGGTCCAAATAGATCCATGTGGAGTAGCTCTAGGACTCTTGAGGTTGACATGAATGCTTTGGTTGGATGGGTGTTTGCCACTTGCTTGCCAGCTTGACATGCACTACATAATTTGTCCTTCTCAAACATCACATCCTCGATCCCTCTAACCAATTCCTTCTTGACAAGCTTCTTAAAAGTTGACATGCCCACATGTGCTAATATTCTATGCCATAGCCAACCCAAGGAAGACTTGGAAAATAAGCATGTTTGAAAACTAGCCTCATTGGAAGTGAAGTCCACTAGATAGAGATTGTTGTGCCGGAACCCCTTAAATATCAATGATGAATCTTCCACGTTGGTCACAACAACCTCACTTGGAGTGAAGAGACAATGAAAACCAAGATCACATAGTTGACCAACCGATAGCAAGTTGAAGCTCAATGATTGTACTAGCAAGATATTTGAGATTGATTGATCATTTGAGATAGCCACTTCGCCAAGCCCTTGCACTTTGCCCTTTGAATTATCCCCAAATGTAATCTTGTCTTGACTTGCAAAATTTTCATCAAGTGTGGTGAACATCCGGGGGTTGTCGGTCATATGTTGAGTGCAACCATTATCAATTACCCAATTGCTTCCACCGGTATTATAGTTCACCTTCTTGTCACCTTTGTCCATGAGGCATAGGTGTGTAGAGGATGAGCCTGATGATGGTGGAGGAGGTGGCGGTGGAGTAGAAGAACCAATCACCAAGGCGGCCACCTTCTCATCTTCACTCTCATCATCGGATGAGTCACTTGAATCTTCAATGTCGGTGAGCCAATCACCAACAATGTAAGCCTTGTCTTCTTCTTCTTTTGGAAGTTGAAGTTATTCTTCTTCTTGAATGGCTTATCTTGCTTCTTCTCATCATCACTTGAGTCATAATGCTTGACCTTGTTGTTCTTGAACTTCTTGTTCTTGAACTTCTTGTTCTTGTACTTGTCTTGCTTCTCTATGGGGCACCGATGAGCCAAGTGACCAAGCTTCCCACAATTCTAGCAATCAATTTGGGAGAGAGGCTTGCTTGAGGAGCTTGTGAAGAATTTCTTCTTCTTAGAGTCAAACTTGACTCCACTCTTGTTTAGCCTCTTAAACATCTTGGTGGTCTTCTTCACAATAAGAGCAATGTTGTCTTCATCTTCATCATCACTTGTGCTCTCATACATCACTTGTACTTTGCATCTTTCCTTGGTGGATGCCTTGAGAGCCAAGTCCTTCTCCTTCTCTTTCTCTTTGTCTTTGTCTTCCTTCTTAGAGGAGGATGAAGAGCCATCATTGATCTTCATGTACATCTCATGAGCATTGATCTTGCCCAACACTTGTGTTGGTGTAGATGCGGAGAGATCGCCTTGGTGAAGAACTGTGATGATGTGGCCATACTTGTCAATTGGCAAGACATAAAGAATCTTGCGCACCACATCGGCCGGTGACATTTGAGTGAGTCTAAGGCCATTCAACTGCTCTACAAGCACATTTAAACGAGAGTAGATTTCATTAGCACTTTCATGAGGAAGCATGGCAAAATAGTTCATCTTAGCAATGATAAGGTCATAGCGCTCCTCTCTTTCACATTTAGTGCCCTCGTGGAGAGCAAAAATGTTGGTCCAAACCTCATGTGCGGTTTTGCAATTCCGCACACGGTTGAATACATCCTTACAAATGCCACGGAAGAGGATATTTTTGCCTTGGCATTGTTCTTCACAAAGTAAGGATCTTCGGCGAACACCGAACCACCTTTGGTGGCGGCTTTGTGAACGCCGGCATCAACGGCCTCAAGATAGGCCTTCATATGAACTTTCCAATAAGGAAAGTCGTCTCCATCAAACATGGGTCGTCCATCCCCATAGGACATCTTGCTCTAGGCGGTGAAGCCTAAATTAGAGCAACAAGGCTCCGATACCAATTGAAAGGATAAAGATGCCCAAGAGGGGGGTGAATTGGGCTTATTTCTAATTTCTAAAGCAAATATGAAATCCTAAACAATGCCAATCACCATAAGCCTACCGAGTGTGTGCCTTAGACTATGAAAGCGATAGCAAGACCAGGAATGGAAAGACACCCTACACAATTCTAGTATGAATGTAAGAACAAGTGCGGAATGTAAAGAGCTAGAGTTAGAGATTCTTGACATGACGATGTTTTGCCGGGGTATCGAGGAGTAGACACTCCCCCCTAGTCATCGTTGGAGCACCTCGCAAGGTATTGCTCCCCCTCAACCCAACACAAGGATCGAGTGCTCTCTACGGGCTGGTTCTTCGCCACTCCGGCTCAGTGAAACGACCACAACCAATGCACAAGTCGATGGAGAAGAGCCGCCGACAATCCTTCCGGCGATCACCTTCCTCCGAGCACCACCAGACCGTCTAGGTGATGTCGATCACCAAGAGTAACAAGCTTGGACCTTCACTTGACTCACTCAAGCTTGACATATCGAGTGAATGCACACTTGAACTCTTGGATGAACTAGTGAGTGGATCAATGGATGGATTCGCAAATCTCTCTCACTAGGGCTCTTGCTCTCTTCCCCAATCTCACAAGGTGTTTCTCAGCTATCCAAATGAGCAAAGGCAGGTTGGGAAGGCAAGTGGTGGAGTATAAATACCCCAACACACAACCAGCCCACAGGCAGGAAAAACACACGGTTTAAGTTCGCATCGGACGCTCCGATGCATGCCCCAACGGCTAGTTGCTGTTTCGAACAACGCCCAACGGACGCTCTGAAGCAAAGGCAACGGATGCTGCACGAGCATCCGATGCAAACAGCGCACTCTCGGGTTTCTGGAAATATTCCAATGGACGCAGCACAACGTCCGATGGCTAGCCGACGGACGCGTCCGTTGCAAGCCGAGCCTTTCTGGAACCTCTCTGTTATGCCGATGAATGTTGCTAGGGTTTCCCCCAGAGTCCGTCTCCAGCGTCTAATGCGACGGACGCGTGTCCGTTGCAATGGACCGAGCGTCAGATGGCTAGAATAAGGCTCTCTCAACTTAGTCTTTCGTCGCGATGAATACAAAAGTTATTCTAGGCTATCTTATGATCACCATAGGCTTGCTTAGAGCTAAGGTTGTCAAGTGTGCACCACACCTAAGTCATGAAGCTCTCCTAAGTCAAGCTACTCATCCAAACCCCTCTTGATAGTATGGTCAAAGATCAAATAAAGCCCTATCTATACTATGTGTCCTTCATCTCCTTATGGCACTTAGACCTATCCATTCTAGGGTCTTCATCATCTCTCTTTGAAATTTGAAACGATATCCATCTTGGGGGCAATAGATAACCATATGATGCCCATTCACATTAGTTACCATGGCTAAGCTATGTATAGCCTCTGCAAAACACACACATTAGCCATAATAACATCCAATTGTCGTTAATCACCAAAACCAATAGGGCCATGATTCTTCAGGAGTCTAGGCGTCGGGGAGTCTCATGACGGAACGACGTAACGGCGGTAGGCGGGGCTGGGGTTAAGTCATTAGGAAGGGAATGGTGAGAGGGCTTAAGTGAATAAATGACCCACCTTCACCTAAGTCCATCGGATTAGAATCCTGTGGGCTTGATTAGAGTTTGCGTAGTTTGCATAGCTAGTTGGGTTTCATACCATACGCTCCCTTATATTTGTAGGGTTGGTATGGAACTCTAAACTTTTCATTCAGACATTCGTGTTCTTACGGAATCCATTATAAAAGAGAAGGCTAATGTTCTACTGATATCTAGCTAGTAAAATCAATTCTTTTTCACAGTTACTAGCAGCTAAGGTTCTTAGATCAACACTGAAGAAGAACTAACTGCTAAAATATTGTACATCTAGCTGCTTATATATATATATATATACTGCTGAACAAGCTTGGAACTTTATCAAATGCAAGTAAGTTTGCTTTTTTTTCAAATTGGAAAATCTATTGTCCATCCAATTGTTCTTTTATTGCCTCCATGACCATTTCTCTATACACTGAAACTTGTTGGCTTCTTTTCATGTGAATGAGTAGTAGCGCTAATACATTACTGGTATATGCTTATATGTCTATCCCCATCAAATAATTGTAGAACAGGCCTACATTACTACTATTGAAATTGCACTTACTGCTGAACCTGAATACAATTTTCCAATGTTCTCTGACTTCTATCTTACTAATTCTCAGTTTTCCTTTCCTTTTTTTAATATACCATTTTTTTTCTTTTTCTAGCATATTCACTGTCTTAAAACTTGAGTACAAAACACTTTTGTGGAATCTGAAATGCGATTACGTTATCTTCGTAAGAATTCTATAGCCATTCCCATTTTGTTATGAAGGTCTTTTCTCTAATGTAAAGTGGGTGATGAGAGGATTGAGAGCATAGAGATTCTAGTGCTGAATGCAGATTAAAATTGTTCTAGTTCATTGTGACATAATGTAACATTGTTATATTGTGTTATATTGCTAATTTCATATTGCAGATTAAAATTTCTCAAAGTTTTTTATTTGGATTATACAATGTATTTGATGACATTATATATTTTGCAGGTTAGTCGAAGCATTTATCGGTGGATGGGCATGAAGTCACATAATATTGTTTGTTGCTAGCAGTTCCTTCAACCATCAGTCAACTATTTTAAAACATTATTTATGTCCTTGTATTTCAGCTTAGAAGAACAATCCAAGCACCAACTTTGTTGGATCCTATTTGAAGGAACTATATCAAATTTTGGATCCTTGTTGGATATGAATTTTGTTTAACTTTCAGTTTAAACATTTCTTATTTTTGAATTATCTATATGCTCCATGTCATGAATGTGCTTATTGGATCATTGATATGCCCAGTAGTCACTTATGTAGACTTTGATTATTTGAGATGTCAGAGAAGCAGCGCTGTGTGTGTGAATTCAGTGTCAGTGTGTGTGTGAATTCAGCGAACGCATGCAGCAATGGCCATTATGGGCAACCTAGACAATTTTTTTACCTTCAATCCAAATAACTTATTCCAGGGGAAAAATATACAACTCTATCCCTGTGCACTATAAATTACACTTGTAAACCAATTATATGTCAATAAAAATACCATTATACCAAACAAGGCCTAAATAAACTCCAAACACAGTTAAAGTTGATACATAGAGACATACATGGGGGGCACTGTTGTTTGGCGCCAACACTCCAAATATTGTTAATGTCACCATAGTGTGCGCCGAGAATGGTTGTTTGGTGCGGTATGGAGGCATTGAACTCAATATATTTCTCTGGTGCTAGCACTGGAGCTTGCTGTCCGATGGCGTTTGAGTGCCATTTGGAATTCGATTGTTAGGGTTTCTTTGGTACAAACTCCGGTGAGGCACCGGAGCTATTCGGTGGGTGTGCAGCCTATGCAACTTTGGCACAGGGGCTAATTTGGTTTGGTGGGCTGTGTGTTTAGGTGTTTGTGAACCCAAACACATGTATTGGAGCCAAAGTTATTCCTCCACACACATATGCATAATTTAGAACACATTCATGGTGAGATTAGAGTAATGTAGTGCATTTGCTCAGAAAGATGGCATCGAGTGGCACTAGGCACTAGTGCAAAACAGGGATTCAATCTCGGATGGGAAACCTCCGTCCTTTAGTCCTGGTTTCCTAACCGGGATTGCGCATCCAGGAAACCATGACTAAAGGGGCACCCATGCAATGCGATGTGGCTTTGTTAAATAGTTTTGAATTCATATTTGTACTATTATTTGTGAACTCTGTTGTAATATTATTTCTGCTACAAAACTCTAGGTAAGTGATTTGTATTTACTTAATCTTGTGATATTGGTTATGGGGACACTCGGCGGACTACCGGGTTCATATAGATAACTGTATGTGCTTATCAACACATTTAGCGGGGACATTCGTACTTGATCTTGTATGAATTGGTCGGTTTTGTCATACCGAGGTGGTTACCAGAAACCGCCTCGCAAAATACATTAACCGAGAATATTTGGTACAATGCAACCGCCTCAGTTAACATGTGGTTAACCGAGGTGATTGCCTTATAATGCCGGCCTTGGTTAAGCCAGCTGAATTTTGACATTTTCAAACACTCTTGAATGGAGAAATGACAAAAACAAAGCTTGTAGATCTTGAAAAGTTATAGAACTTTATAGTTGATAACTTTTTCGTTCGAAATAATTTTGTGAAGGAGAACTATGTTTTAATTTGTCACATTTGAAATTTGAATTTTTCAAATAACCTCAAATGGAGAAACAACCTGAATGAAAGTTGTAAGTCTCAAAAAATTAAACATCATAAATTTTTTATTTGAAAGCATCTAACTAAGAATAATTACGTGTAAAGTTGGTACTTTGAAACTCAAATACTTGAAACCACCTCAGATGAAAAAATAAACAAAATAAAAGTTGTAGATCTCAAAAAGTTAAAAAAATTTGTAGTGTATTTATTTTTAATTTTAATTCGTTAAGAGCCTCAAACACTCAATTCAAATTCGGTTAAGTATAATATGAGGATAAGACATATCTACCATTGACACAAGTCACAATTTGGTGAAGTGGTAGAGGGGTGACATGTGAAGGTGAGATCTAAGGTTCAAACCCTAGCAACCGTGAAACATACAATTTTCACGTGAAAAATGCGTGTTGCAAAAACTATTGTGGTTCATCACGGAAGATAAATTCTGTAGTAGTAACTTCATTATACTTAGTTCAGTGCTTTTTTAATATATTTTGCAGAAATCCATGCAAAAATACAACTTCAAATTCGGTTTTATATATAATATCAACCAATGATATATATACTCAATGCCTCCTTGATGGATTGGCTGCTATAGGGTCTGGTGGGTCTAGAGCATTGAATATGTTCTTTTGTGATTCATTGTATGTGGCCATGACCAACAAGAAGATACATCCATCCGGCTTCAAAATTCTACATTACAACTGGTGTATAGTTTCATAGCTTGTTTTTTACAAACCTCTTCATGTTAAGCTATCTGACGAAATGGAAGAACCGAACGCTCTTTTCTTTGTCTTTGCTACCTGTGAATTCAAAGTTACAAACTTATATATTATTTCCAGGAGCACAGATTACTATTGTTAACAAAGTAAAACAACATTTTCTGCTTTAGGCATTGGATTTCTATAGCAGATACTAACTTCAGTTCTAATAAATATAGAAGCATGGAGTGTAGTATCCAAACGAAAAAATTGCAGTATCCACGAACCAAGCTGAATGGAAATGTTATATTGTCACACCTAGTTTTAAAGACAAAACGGGATGCAATAACCTTATGTGTGTCCAGAGATCAGTCACACACATAAGCTGACAAATTATCAAAAATATACCATCACAGGTGTTTATTACATAGCGAATAAGTATCTATTAATGTCTATTACATAACAGTGGAAATAAAAGATGACTCTCGCGAAGCTCCATAGCACAGGGACGTCAACTGGTTGACCCCAAACCTAGTAGTCCTCTGGATACTCCTCATAACTCTGATAATCTGGTACCCATCCGGGATTTTTATTCAAATACGAAAAGAAAATACAAGCGTAAGTACTTCTAGTACTCAACAAGTAAACATGGGGTTCATGAGGCTCAAAAAGTATGACACTGGTTAAACTGCATCAGCTTTTATGTTGTCACAATTTTAGCATATGGATAGCATCAATAATATCAACAACCCAATAACCATATGATCAAGTAAACATGAATAATGAATAGCAAACTAGTAAATGGAAGATTAAAGTCATTCTGTTTTATAAGAACTCCAGGCCGCTCGTATCCGTGAGCACGGCTAATATATCAGTTTTTAACACTCTGCAGAGGTTGTACACTTTACCCATGAGTCGTCTTACCCATATGCCCGGGTTTATAACTCCCAAAACACTGCCGAGGTGAGCGGGCAGGGTACACTATGAAGTCTTTCAGAGGGGCTCGCTGACATACAACAGACACTACGGATCCACGGGCAAGGGGTATACGAGGACCCCGAGATGGTACACACACGCAGCGGTAGCCACTCCGGCCGTACCCGCAACCGCTCGGCAATGGCAACTTTCATGAACCATCACATGCGAGAAAGTAACCCCCTTACTTAACTAAAGCCAGAGCCATATAGCTCTCATGGTTGTACTATAAATCCCGGGTGATCGCTTATAAAGGTTCTAGAGCATCTCAAAAATTGTGCTCTAGATCACCCTAATCCATGTTGCTAAAAAGCATTTTTTACCGTTGTTGCATAAGTCATTAGTCAAGGTTACATGATCATAGTTACTTTTCCAGAGCACTAGCTTGATCTACCCAATGCATAAATCTCAGGGTAACAAGGTATAAGGTACAAGTCTATGGTAAAACTACATAGGATATCAAGGAAACACATGCATAACATGAATTAATATTTAACGTGATTAGGACAACAAGGATGATCCGATGAATACTTGCCTTGCTCAAAAGGTTCCTGCTGCTCTTGCTCAAAGAAAACCTCCTGGTCACCCACGTACTGCTCACCGTCTATACTCAATCACCACATCACATACAATCATACCGGGACATAACATGCAAGCAAACAAAGGCTATAGATTAGAACAGTACACCAATCATAATAAAACAAGATTAAAAGTTTATAAAACTGATCTACGTCTCACTATGATCACATAGACGTTTGAAACACGACAAACGAAGCTATAACGAACAAGATATGAACTAATCAAGTTTCATAAATTAACCAGAGGTTAAAAGAAATTAAGCAATTAAATATATTTAACAGTTGTCTAACATGAACTATGAACTAACTAACACGTAGATTACGTCGATACGAATCTAACGCAATTTGAATGGATGAAATCGGAGTTAAAATGAGCATTTTAGAAGCATTTGAAATTGAGTGGCAATTCTCTAAATAGGATTTTCTATTTAATTTTGAATTAAAACAAAACCGAAAAGGTACGCTTTGTAGCAGAGAAAACGGAGACTCAGAATACGCCAAGGGACGGTGGGTTGATACATTAAAAGGCGCAGGGTTCTTTATGCAAAACAGCCGGCCGAAAGGGTATCGGCCTCTGTGATCCACCCGATCTCAGATGAGCGGCCAAGATTAGAAAGGGGGAGGGAGCGGTGGCGCTGAACTAAGGTCGCGGCGGCGCTGGGCGTCTCCACAGTGCTCCGAGGGGCAAGGTGGAGACGGTAGGGTGCGGGTGCTCGGCTTTACATAGCCCGAGGGCGCAGCCGCGATGGAAGGGGAGCAATCCGCAGCGGATTCGCGCTCGGCAGCAAGGAAGGCGTCCGCACGGGTAGGGAAGGACCGAGGAGGAAGAAAGGAAAGGGGAATGGGGTGTGCGGCGCTCGGCTCGACGAGCCACGGGGCTGTGTCGGCATAGAAAAGGGGGGGGGATCCTGCTCGAATTTCGTGATCGGCAGCGAAGGGAAATTGCCGGCGCAGAGAAAGGAAAGGAGAGGGAGGAGGAAGAAGGAAAGGGGGAGGGCGAAGCTGACAGGTGGGGCCCACTTGTCAGCGAGATGAAGGCGTTCAACGCGTTCAGCGCGTCGGCTGGTGCGGTGGAGATGTGGGCCGGCCTGCTGGGGATCTCGGCCCAAACCGAGAGAGAGGGGGGGGGGGGGGGGTTGGGCCGAGAGAAGGGGGCCTCGGGCCAGAATAGGGAGAGGGGGGGAATTCCTTTTTCTTTTATTTAAGAAATTTCAAAAGCCAATTTCCAAAACATAATTTGAAATCAAATTTGAATTTTAAAAAAAAACCAAGCAATACAAAACACTGTGCACCAGCATGTATGCAACAAAAGTGTCTCTACTTGTGATGATTTTTATTTTATGAAATCTTTATATATTTTCCCTCGGTTTTAATGTCCACCAAAAATGCATTTATCCAATTTTTAATCTATTTGTAAAAGACGCAAAATTTTAGGTGTTACATATATGTATAATAATTTAATATTACAACTGATCTTTGAAGACATACCTCTTTATCCCAGTTGGTACACAAGGTGACGATCATGAGTAACAAGAGTTGTACTACGAGCCTGCAGTTAATGCCCATCCAAAGGCCCTACATGTCAGCAATGGTTGCAAGAAACTGAAATGAGTCGAAAACTTCTGGAAATTGAACTCGATCACTCTTGACGCACAGTAAAAAGACGATCGAAGAGCAGCACTGTACCATGCCGCCGAGACTCAAGACGAAACCTAAGAGGTAAGCTGACGGGATACAGACGATGTAATAGGCGCCGAGGTTAATGCAAGCACCAATCTTCTGCATCCACAGCCTCTAGCCACGCCTGCAGTTGCATCAAAACATTAATTATTCGAGAGCAGGAGTTTAATTTTCCCTGTTCCAATCAAATTGGAACTGAACAGCTTCCGATGTCGTCCAAATAATACTGCCGGATGATGCTGAGCTCCTCTGATATAGTATATGAAAATATCCCATCATGTACTACTGTATGCAGAAATTAATGCAGTAGTGGCAAAAGTTTTGGTAATTAATCTAGTGTTACCTGAAAGAACAGTCATGATTCCATCGAAGAATATGGTGACTGCGATGACCAGCATCATCCTGGCTACATAGCTCACCACCTCCTCCACGTCGCTGTAGGCGTGGCCCCAGATGTAGCGCACGCAGACCAGGACGAGGCCCATCAACAGTCCTTCCGAGACGGCCAAAAGCAGGACAACACGCACCGCCAGCTGCGCAGCCCGGGGCCGCCCTGCGCCCAGCTCGTTGGAGACGCGAGTGCTGCGGGTTTAGCCATGGCCATGCATGCATCAAGATGTGCAGCCACCATATATATGCTTTGATAAGGTTCATCATCATTCATCACAAGGCTACGTACCTAATGGCGGAGCTAAGACCAAAGGGTATCATCCACACGAAGGCAGAAGTGTTGAGGCTGTTAAATTAAAGATGACCATGTACTACTGCAGGTTCAGTAAAGCGATATAATATATGGCATACAGTTACAGTGACTTCAATTTCAACCTGATGGATAGGACGGACGTCTCCAGCTTGGGATTTGGAAGGAGGCCTGACAGGAGCACAACAAGCTCAAACGACCACATTTCCAAGCTGCAATTAATAATGCAATCACATTTGCACCGTCAGTCTGCAACACAACAGTAGTAGAACGAAGCTGATCGATGCATGCAAACATGTCGCGTACCAGACCATCAGAGCCGATGGGACTGCTATCCTGAAGAAGCTGAGCGCATCACGGAAGGCCTCCGTGGAGAAGCCGGTCCACGTCTCCTTGCACGATGGAGAAACCCTCACGTATACAGCTAGCACGGCCACGTTCACCCAGTAGGAGATGGCGTTGCTCAGCGCGGCGCCCTTGCTGCCCATCCCGAGCGCGTACACCAGCAGCCAGCAGACGACGAACAGGTGGCAAGCCGCGGCGGCGCCGGAGCTCGCCATCACCGGCAGGACGATGTTCTGCGTCTGCAGGAACCGGACGTGGCACTGCAGGAGGCCGTAGGCGAAGAGCGCCGGGATCATCCACCGGGCATAGCTGCCGGCCTCCGCAGCGATGTTCGCGTCCTGGCCGAACAGGAGAAGGATCTCGCCGGTGTAGAACCAGATGATGGCCAGTGGGACGCTGACCAGGGTGAGCAGCAGCATGGCGCGCTGCTTGTAGATGCCCAGGAGATTGTATCGCCTCCCTCCGTAGGCTTGGCCGCACAGGGTGTCGAAAGCGCTCGCCATGCCAAGCTGGTCGATCAGGACAAGCAAAATTAATGGTGTGGTGATCGACTTGGTTCTAGTAGTACGCGAAAAAAAAAACAAATTAATTGGAATTTTTCCTTCAGTTTTGGTTGGACAAAGAAAAAATGCCCCAACTTGATGAACGCCAAATGCATCGACCCTGTTTGGATCAAGATCTTTGAGATTGAACTTATTCTAACAATTATCCATATAAGAAAGATACTGTTGTAAGAAAGATAATTATAGTTCTAGAGTTGAATAATAGCATCTATGAATTTGAAATAGGTTTGTATATAAACTTTGAAAAATAGTAAAATATCAAATTCTAAAATAAATAGCCTAAGTTATTATGGTAGATTTCAATTTCTCTAAACGAAAGATCAAACGACCCCAAATTAGGTATGCTAGCTACCGGAATATATGGAAGGTGATAGATCGCCAAGCACCGACCGCTTCTTCCATGATGTAGAAAAAACTATTGCTTTGTGTGTTTGAGCAGGTGTCATGTTTTAAAATAAATTTTCGTAAAAACATGTTGTACTACTTTGGCGATGCCCAAAATGCATTAGGCCAATACAAGGAGCCATTTTGGCTGTAGATTATTGGGCCATTTTGTAATCATTTAAGTATTTATATTTAGATATTCTCACATTCATTACGATAAAATTAAGAAATAGTGATTGGAGTAGAGTGGACGCATGATTTGAGAAAAGACTCAATAATTGGGAAGATAACACCTTCCTGTGAAGGTCGTGTGACATTAAGGGCACTCACAATGCAGACTCTATCATACAGTCTCAACCTATTTATGATCTCGAATATTGTGGACTTGGAGTCTTATTTTTTCATCATCACTCTTCAATAAATATATTGCCACATCAGTAAAATACCATAAATAAGTGGTAATAAATAGTATTGGACTCTATGAGAGAGTGTTGCATTGGGAGTGCCCTAAGGTCGGTCTCACTGAAATGTTTGATCGCACGCTTTCCTAGTTGTATGAAACTTAATATTTAGTTTTATGCAGTTACCAATGTCTCTCTCTTTCTTTTCTATCTCATCTCTACTATATATTTTCTTTGCATGCATCCCATGAAACTAAGAAAGACTCTTAGTGGAGATTTCACACGGTTTTCAACGTTTTGGAAACAACGCTATATAGTTTTATCACCATGAAACTTTTCTCCTCTCTCTCCTCGTCGTTTCACGCAAAAAGTGCAAATCTACTGTTGTGGCACCCTTTTTGAATGTGCATGAAACTCCATTGAGACTGGCCTAATAAACTAGAAGCATACCCCGCATGCACGTTGCTGCGAGTATTGCGGTTGATTCAAAATGAAACTCGAGCATGTTGAAGTAAGATGCATAGAAGACCAATTGGATCATTTTACCTTTGATAGCCGGGTGACTCTTGTCTAAATGTAGGGACATTCTTAGAATGTATATATAATAGCTTTATATAAATAAATAAATGAAGTGGCTTCCCAAGACAGCCACTCCATCCACTTCTTTCATTTTCTAAGATTAACCAAGGGTTCAAGTGCAAACAAGAGATAGGAGATATAGCCATCTCTTAGTCTTTTTCTTCACATGGCATTTATAAATGAATTCATGTTTTCTTATTCCTTGAGAAATTCGTGTGGAATACACTGCTCTTATCTCCTCTTAAATCTCTTGTTTTCTATGTTTTGTGAATTTTGGTCATTTTCTTGGGTGATATTTTTTAATCTATGTTGGATCTGATTTCGCCTAGGCATTTCTTGAGTGGTTTTGGATACTTGGAACTTTGTCTTGTCATTGCTTGAATCCTAGTTCTCATCTCCCAAGTTCCTCCCTTCATATAAACCCTCATTTTAAGACTTTTTTATATATGATTTTCTTGAAGATATTTTTGTTGCAGTTTTTGAGGTGTTATCTTGTGGTGTAGGTATCAACAGTATTTGTGGTGCAGTTTTTGAGATGTTCTTGAGTGGTTCATAGGGATGCAAGCAAAATAACAACAAGGACCCACAAGTTCTAAACAAAATTGAAGCAGTACACGTCTGCCGAATATTTTTTCTTTTTAGGGTTTCTACCTACGAGTAGTTATTTTATTTTATTTACTACTAGAAGGAATATCCCAAATTATAAGACATCTCGAGAATCTTAAAGAGTCAAAGTGTCTCAAGTTTGACCAAACTTATATAACAATATAATAAAATTTATGATATTAATTAAGTATCATTAGATTCATTATTAATTATATTTTTATAGTATACTTATTTGATGTCATAAATTTTTATAGTTTCTTCTATAACTATTGATTAAACTTGAGATACTTTGATTCTCCAACATTCTTGGAATATCTTATAATTATAATTTGAGATGATGGGAGTATGTAACTAGAAGATGGAGTGTCAATACCCTACTGGGTGGAATCATTCAGATAGCAAACGGACTACAATAGTACTCGGTATCAAGCAACGGCACAAGATGGATGCAAAATATCGGACAGCAAAACTGAGGACCACTAACAATAATTGTAGTCAATCGATGAGTCAAACTGAATACGTAAGGCGCTCCGTTCACCATTAGTTAGGTTTTTTTTTTGTGAACACTACATTAGTTAGTTCCCTTCATCAATGGTTTCTAGAGGGATAACTACAGAACTTATTAATACGTACTCCCTGTAGATATTCACCATTAGTTAGTTCTGCCCTTGTGAACCAAAAAAAAAAAGGTAAAGCGATACCAAGGAACTTCATGCATGATCTCAAAATCAATTCTGGGCATATAGTAAGTTGAAGTAAAGCATTTCATTGGGCGTGGATATGTATACATAAGTCACCCAGGTTATTAGTACGTAGATATGTAGCTTTACCAGCACGCTTAAGCCGGTGACGGTGGCGAAGGAGTTGGCCATGGAGGCACCGGCGAGGGGGAGCTCACCGAGGTGGCCCACGTACATGACGGAGACCATCTGGATCAGGTTCTGCAACAGCGCGCCGGCGATTAACGGCCACGCCAGCCATAGTTGCTTCTTCGCCTCCTCGCACACCTCCAGATTCTCCTCGGGGCGGTGGACGGCGGCCAGGAGCGATTCGTCGCCGCCCGCCTTCATCGTGGTTGAGCACGCGGCTGCCTGACTTTTGGATCTCTTGCATGCCTAGCTTCTCTCTCTTTATTTATCTACTAGTACCTCTCATCCTTGTCAATGTGTTGTGCGATAGCCAGAATAAGAGCCAGACCGGGCCACAACAAGACCAGGAAGACAACAAGTTTTCTTTGCAAACTTAACTCTTCTTTGCTTACGGTATACACAGGTTTCCAGCTACAAATCTGAACTAGTTTCCTCCATCCCAAATTATAAAACATTTAACCTTTTTAACCACAATTTTAACCACTTATCTTATTAATTTTTTTTTGCAAACATAGTCAATTTTAAGTTATTTTTAAATATTTTTATTAATAAAGCAGACCACGACAAAATAAGTGATATTTTGCACAAAATTTTAAATAAAACAAATGGTCAAATTTCGAGTGAAAAAATTAAACGTCTTATAATTTACGATGAAGGAAGTATTATACAAGTATAAGTTTTTATATATATATATATATATATATATATGGAAATTTCTTTCTATTTGTTTTCTTACATAAATACATATGTTTTATTCAATAATATATTTTATTCAATAAATTAATATACACATAAATGCACATAAAATGTTTATTTTGTTTTTATTACCTAAAATATTTTCTTACACCCATTCTCACTTGGGGGTTGGGGCTAATAATGAATACACAAATCATAAATATTTAATTAAATATTTGTTTCATATGTATTAGTATTACCTAAAATTGGTTCCATCCTCTAGCTAGCTAGGAATTAAATGTGCCCATCTTCTTAGACGCTTCAAGTAAACATAGTAGATCTCGTCTAAGCAAACAATGCAACTCTTCCCATTGGTCTGCCCGGACACCAACAGTGAAAACATCTCTTAGAGGGAATGCCTCCACCCGGTACTCTTCCCACATAGAGACCATTGCTTCCAAAGTTTATTCATGTCTTGTACTAGTGGCTCTAAGAACACATCTATCTCAAAGCTTGGTTGATTTGGCCCATAAATAAGGGCATTCACCAAAAGATACTTGTGCTTCTAACACAACCATGGAGAAAGTTTGTAAATGGTAAGGAGGACCAGACATGTGCTCTATGCATGCTTCTTAGTTCAATAAACAAATTCATCCCATCGGTACTTAGTGTGAACCTGACATTCCTTGACTCATCATGAAACTCCATGTACATTCTATCAAAATAATGCTTCCATTAATAGGCATCGACAGAGCATCAAAGCTTCCCACCGCCCTTCATACATTTGTCAGTGCATTCTAGGATATCAGTTTGTCATCCTCTGGGTTTCAAAAAAGTCAACACAAAGAGATGACCCATAGATAAATAACACATCACCAAGGCAGTGGTCATCCACTGTGTATAACCTTCTTCATCCTTTTGATGAGTTATCTGGTTCACACTCATCTTGCCAATATTCTTCTTCAACACCCTTGATGCCCCTTGTTTATGATAGATAAGTCCTAAATTATATACTCAAAACACACTTTATCAATGGAAAAGCCACATAAGAAGAACACACTTTATCAATAATTGGTTCCACATGTACCTTGAGCCTTGTTTTGTAGGAGTTAGCATTTTGGACCAATACAGGGCCTGGAAGGACCCATAAGGGGTCGACCAACCCCCTAAGGGTGCTCCAAGCCCTGCACACCTTCTAGAAGAAGGTGGCCAGGCCTACATGTCATAGGGGAGTCGGAGAACCCCCTCTATGGAGCATCCAAGGTGACCACCTAGCTAGAAGGGGTCTATGACATGTGGACCTTCCTTCTAGAAGGACACATGGGCTACATGTAATAAGGGAGTTGGTCGACCCTCCCCCCCCCCTCTGGAGCCTTTGGAGTCCCTACTGCACCCACCGACCTATTGCATACCTCCATGCATCTCAAGACATCTCATCCTTCCATTTTATGGCAGTTTGATCAAGGGAGGAGGATGAATGTTGACAGTTGTTAGCGTCAACTTTTTATACAATTTTAAACAAGATAAATGGATCAATCACATGAAAATAATAGAAATATATGGGGTTATCTAACAAATTCCACGAGTTTTGGTGTTTCATTATTTTCCAGGGTGTCGGGTACAAAGGTAAGGGGTACCCTAAACCCTTCGATAAACTGGCGCTCAACATAGCAACAATTTTTAAGGCAGGATCCGATCAGCTGCTCGAGTCCATAAAGAAGGGCCCATCACACGAAGGCCCCCCGCGCCGGCAACAGCAGCCCGTCGTGGGCCGGCCCATCTCTGAAGAAACTGACGGACCAGGGGTCGAACGAACGACCCCTCCGCCTCCGCCTCGACCCCGACTGACGGACCAAGGGTCGAACGAACAACCCCTCCGCCTCCGCCTCGACCCCGACTGACGGACCAGGGGTCGAACGAACGACCCCTCCGCCTCCGCCTCGACTCTGGCTGACGGACAAGGAGTCGAACGAACGACCCCCGGGCAGGAAGCTCGATCAGCCCACCTGCTCCCAGTATGGCTTAAAGGGAATCCGATGCGCCTACCTGCCCCTGCCCAACGCCAGGGCGCTCACTACCACGGTCAAATCCACCAACTCACCGCCCATGCCCTGAACCTCTGTCAACTGTGCCGCCGCTGTAACCACGTCGCGAGTACGGACTCCAGAGGCACCCCTCGAGCCGTGAATAGGACAACCCTCGACAGTGTTTTCAGGATACGACAAGGCCCCGCCAGTCTCGACCCCCCCCCTCGACCAGGGGGCTCGACCCCTGCCTCCAACCACTCCGGTATGGGATCCGTCCCGTCCACCCCGTCCCGCTTCAGCTGTGGGACTCGTACCCATCTACAGAAGGTCAACCGTACTGCGTCGAGACGTGCAACAACGTCCAGTCCGACATCACCATGCCCCGGGGCACCGGAAGGACAGGAAGGCCACGCCGCCACAGTGAACGACGTCCCCTCGCCGGCATGGCGTCACGGACATCCCTCCCATGCTGCAACAGTTTAGGACTTTGTACTCTCAGGCCTCCCCTTGGTCTATAAAAGGGGACGCTGGGATAGAAGAAGGGGCAGTGGGCTCGGGTACTTCGCACACGAATAACAGTTCTGACCCTCATACACCACAACCCGATTGCTTGATCGACCTCTCAAGCGATCAACCGACCTCCTAGGATAGCCCCGCTAGCCCTAGACCTTAGCTCATCCTGAGCACCCCCGTGTAAACCAGCTTGTACCCCCTATACGAGCACTTTGGTGCAAGATAATACAATCCATCCTCCCCCGCTGGACGTAGGGCCTTCTTTGCTCAAACCAGGATAAATCTTGTGTTCTTCTTGCATCACATCTGGGAGAGGGAGAACGCAATATACAAATTTACTAGCCGGTGGTCTTGACCCCCTGGGTCATAACACCGACAGTTGGCGCGCCAGGTAGGGGGGTTTGCGTGTCGATCAACTCTGAACTACTCTCCCAGATGGATTCCACGATCCCGTCACTTCCATTCGCCACCATCGTCTGGTTCGGGAGTCTAGAGTTCATGTCCTGGGGCTACGACCACGACATGGTTCTACTCTGAGCTAGTGGCTTGGATAGCAACAGCTCCGGTACTTCGGGGCAATGGAGGACCAGGCGACGGTCCCACCACTCGCGCCTTCCACCTGTGACCAGGAGGGGGCGCGAACGACGCTGACGCACTCTTCATCACGCGGATCCCGAGACGCCGGATGCCGTCCCCCCGGCCTCAGCTGGCGACACAGTTCATCCCTTCGGGAGCCTGTTTGACCCATTCTTGCGGGTCGGGAGCGGTACCTCTCTGAGCCTGACTTTGGCTCTGCCATACCGTCATCTCAAAAGGTCCCCACGGCTTCTTCGACATACTCGGCCGCGTCGCCGCCGCATAACCTGTTTCCATACGGGCTCTACAATAGCACCAGACTCTGTTTTGCTTTTGTAAGCTCGCGGATCCAGACATGTCGCGGGTCTCCAGGGAGCCTACTACATGCGACGACCAGCCTCGTCACCACCTCTCCGCCGGACGAGCGCTCGGAGCCACGACGAGCTCCGATCCCGGGTTGTCACACCCGGGGCACGTTACGGTGACGGCTGGAGGAGGAGCGCAGGCGATCTTTCTCCAACTTCTACCACGGCCACCCCGTCTCGGACTCCCCCGATGAGGACTACGATCCCGCCCGGGAATGCTTCCACCTCGACGGTCAGGTGGATTCCCAGGACGATGTCGATGATGCCGCGGCTACAGATGAAGGAGGAAGGGGCAACGCTACCCCGACACGAGACACCGAGCCCCCGAGTCCCGACAGAGCCAATCCATTCCAGGGTGCCCGGATCGCGCAAGCCCGAGGGCTGCTCGCCAGGCTCGAGGAGGAGCGCCTACAGCTCGAGCGTGCCCTCGAGCGAGATCACGAACGGTCACAGGGTGGAGGAGCCCATGCCCAGGCTTGGGAAGTCCATCAGCAGATAGTCGAGAAAGGGGCGGAGCGGCAACCAGGTCGAGACCGCACCCTCAACAATAGACAACCGTGGGATGGGAGACACGACATCAACGACAACGAACGACGCCGACACGGTGACACTAAAGCTCGAGGTTACAACGCCCATTGAGGTGGGCACTACGACAGTGACGAGGATCGACGTCGATCCCCAGAACCGCCAAGGCCACGAGTCTTCAGCAAGGCGATCCGGCAAACCACCTTGCCTGTTCGTTTCTGTCCACCCACCAGCCTGGTCAAGTACAATGGCGAAACCAAGCCGGAACTCTAGCTTGCTGATTTCAGGCTGGCATGTTAGCTAGGAGGAGCTAACGACGACCACGTCATCATTCGGAAACTCCCACTCTTCCTCTCCGATACCGCTCGAAGATGGCTCGAGGAACTCCCCCCGGACTTGATCTATGGCTGGCCCGACCTGGCGAGGATCTTCGAGGGGAACTTCAAGGGCACCTACGAGCGGCCAGGGAACTCTTGGGATCTCCGCAGCTGCAAGCAGAGGCCAGGGGAGACCCTCCGCGACTTCACCCATCGGTTCTCGAAGAAACGTACCGCGCTAACCCACGTCTCCGACCACGACGTCATCACTGCGTTCATCGCCGGAACAACCTGCAAGGAGTTGGTGCGGGAGCTGGGATGTAACACCCCTAAGACCGTCAACGTGCTCATGGACGTCGTCATCAATTACGCAGACGGCGAGGAAGCCGTCGACGTGTTCTTCTGCATCGACGCACGGAACACAGAACAGCTACGTCGCTTCTACCCCTAAGGCCTCGAAGGCCTCGTACATTTTCCGCAGTATGTACACTTATCGCATTATGAATGAACAAAATGTTCTCAAAATACATTTCACATTCGTTCATAACTCTAAGGTAGCCTCGACTCTCCTCCAGCAAAGTCAAGCCTCCCTCGGGGGCTGACAGGGGGGACCCCCCTCCTGAGTCCTCTAAAAACCCGAACGTTTTTTCGAAACTCGGCTTTCCCTCTCGATCCTCGCCTTGAGTACGCTTCACGGCTAAGTAAAAAACGCCTCGAACTCCCTAAGGGTCGAAGGCCGTCGAGCCGGGGACTCTCCTACGCCTCAGGGCTATGGTATCCCCACTTGCTCCCCCCCTCCAGGGATACGAGCGTGCGTCGAATACTTAGTCCACAAGCAACGACTCAGGCAAAGAGAAATAGAGACAACTCAAGAAATAAAAACAACCAAATGCATCCCAAACAAAATGCATTAAAATCAAGAAGCCCCCAGGGGCTTGACATCGTATCATTACAAAAGATAAACTATTACATGGACCTTCTTGTCCAGATTTGGCTCACAGGCCTTGACTACTCCTCGCCGTTTCCATTCGCCGAAGGGAGCACTTCAGGCTCGAAGAGCTTCGCCAGCTCGCCTCTGGGCACCTCTGCGGCCTCGATCAGCTCATGGCACCTCGCCATGTTCTCCTCTTCCATCAGCCTCGGGTCGGTGACGAAGCCGCTGGAGACGACGCTGAGGTCATAGATATAGCCCGAGCGGACGACCGTGAGTGCCCGCTTCACGCCCACATGCAGAGCAGTACGGACTTGCTCCGTCACCTCTTGCGTCATGGAGTAGAAGCGGTGCAGGAGGGAGTCTCCTTGCGTGTCGCCCTCGACCGCCGGCTCCGGCTCGACCCCCAGGTCATCGCAGAAGGAGGAGATGGCGCCCTCGAGCCTCTCGTTCAGGCCCTCGTGGGCTCGGGCCTTTTCCGCTGCGAGGTCTGCCAGAACGAGCATGTGACTCAGTCAAAACCAAAAAGCAGGGGAAGGGTCAAGACCAGGAAAGTTCAGTAACACTTCCAAAAACTCACCTTTGGCGCACGCCTCCAGGGTGACGTAGCCCTGCTCGGTCCTCTCGAGTTGATGGCGGACGTTGATGAGCTCCGCAGCATGGTCGCCGATTTTAGCCTGGAGGTCCTCGATGACCTTGCCAACACCATCGAGGGCCCTCTTCTGGCTAGCCGCCACCTCCCCCAGAGTGGCGATCTGGGCCCGGGCCTTCTCCTCCGCGACACCCAGCGTGTCGCGTTCACGGGATACGACGTCGACGTCCCCCTGCAGCTCCTGGATACTCTCTGCCGCCAGACTCAGCTCCTCCCTCAGCTGGGCGGCCTCCTCCTCCGCCTTGCGCCGGGCCTCCTGGGCAGCATCCCGATGCTGCCCGACCTCGATAACCGCCTTGAGGGCGGCCTCAACCCTCGACTGCGCCGTCTCCTGGGTGGCCCAGGCTCCCTCCTGCGTAGCCACTACCTCGGCCTTCGCACGGGCGACCTCGACCTCGGCCCTCGACCGCGCCCAGGAGACCTCCACCTGGGCGGCCTTGGCCTCCTCTTGCGCGGCTGCCGCCTCGGCTTTCGCCTAGGCGACCTCGGCTTCCGCCTTCTCCAGCGAAGCGCGGAGGGTAGGGAGTTGCTCCTGCGCCCGAAGGATGAACTGGGACTTGTCGTATGACCTCGCCCTTAGTGCCTACCAGGGACAAAAAGGAAGGTCATCAGAAAGGAGTGGCGAAATAACCAAGGCAAATCTAAAGGGAAAGGACAAAACTCACCTCCATCCCTCGGAGCAAATCCGTGGAAGCAACCTCCGCCGACAGGCGCACCACGTCCTCGAGCCACGCCTGGAACTCCTGCAGGTGCTCCCACTCCCCGAGCTTGGCCTGATCGTCGAGCTTGAAGAAGGTGCGCCCTGGGTCTCGGGGGTCGGCCAGCTCGAGGGGCTCCTGCCCCCAGAACCCGCTGCGGCGGTCAATCCTCTCCTGGACCTCCCGCATGATGCCATGGCGCATCTTAGGGCCACCCCCGTGGAGCACCACCCGCTCCGCCAGAGTAGGGAAGGGAGCCGCCCCCTCGAGATGGGCTCTCCCGTCCTCGGGGTCACCGTGCGGGGCCGCCGCCGGCCCCTCCGAGCCATCGCCCCTAGGTGGGAGAAGTCCCTGCTGGGAGAACAACCCTGCGCGGTGAGGAAAGAAAACGATCAGCACCTAATGCCGTAGGCTCACTGCGGGTCGACTAAGTTAGAGGACGAATTACCTCGAGATGACGATTGCCCGACCTCGAGACGAGGCTGAGCTGACGCCTCGGACATTATCACGTCCGCCGCGCCGCTTCTCTGTAGCGCCGCAACGGCCCGCTCCGGTTCCAATGAAGGGGCCGTCGCTGCGGCCATCTCCGTCGGGTCCACCTGCTCCGCCACCATCTCGGCCACCTCTTCAGCAGTGACCGTCACCGACATCCCCGCCATCTCCGCCGCGGGCGTCGCCTCGACCTCCTCGGCCTGTCCCCCCTCCTCAGGCTCTGGAACTGGCGCCGAGGTCCCCTCGACGAAGACCTCCGCCGGCGATGGTTCCTCCGACGAGGTAGCAGCCGCGCCCCCGCGCTCGAGTCGCATACGCGCCTCCCGCGACGCGAGGCTCTTGGGCCACCGCCTCAGCGCCGGGCGCTCCGGCGTCTCTCCCTCGCCGGCGATGGTCAAGACGACCACCTCCACGGCGGCTTGGGGCTCAACCCCCTCTGTCACGGCCATCGTCGACGCCGGCTCTGTGCCTTCCGAGGCTGCGGGCGCGCCTCCCTCCGACGGGTGGATGGGCACGGCCTCGACCGCCACTCCGGCAGACCCCGCCGACGCGGCGGCCGACCCGTCTATTCCCCCGCTCGAGCTAGCTCCACGGTGGCCTATGCCTGCCCTCGCCCCATCGCCTCCCGCGCCTTGGCGGCCCACGCCGCCTCTGGGGTGAGGGTCGAATGGGGCGGGGCAACAAGACTAGCCCCGACGGTCACCTTGACCGCGGCCTCCGCCCTCAGCCTCTTGGCCGGGGTGAGGGATGTGCCCTCCGCCGAGCGCTTCAACCTGAAAAAGAAGCCCATACGCGACGGTAAGCACGAGTCACAACCAACGAAAAACACTTGAGATCAGCAAGAAAGCAACTTACCCTAGCGGAGTCATGGGGTTCCGGCCAATGGACTTCGAACCGCTCGGGGGCTACTGCGAGGCACGCCGAGAGCCACTTCTCCCGCCAACGCTGACCGCGGCAGGGGTCGAGGCCGCCCCCAGCACCGTCTCCTGGGCAGGGGCCGACGACACCCCCGTCGTCCCCCTCCTGACCTCCTCCTACGCCGACGGGCCCGACACCCGTATGCTCGACCGGGTGGGCGCCGGAGGCGTGCTCGAGCGACCCCTCGACGGGGATCGCGACGAACGCCCGTGCGTCTGCCATAGCGCTTCACCTTGAGGAGCCATGGGGCACTCGCCCCGCGGCTCGATCTCGCTAGTTGGGGCCGACATCGACGTCGACCCTTCTCCTCCTCATCCTCCTCCGAGGGCGACTCCTCCTTGGAAAGGCTGGCCCGCCTCTGTCGGGCCCGGCGCTGTTCACGCTCCTGCTTCTCTCGGGCCCTTTTGCCCTTGTCTTTTTTCGCCTTATCCCTGTTCTTTTTTGCCTGCTCGGCCTGGAGACGTCTCGCCTGAGAGTCGCCCTGCTCCTCTTTCGCCGGTGGCAGCGACTTCCGGAAGATGATGTCCCCCTAAGGAACACAGAGTAGTTAGAACACAGGCAAAGAAAGCAAACAAGATGGGCAAAAAGGGCAGTAACACAGGGAGAAGGTGTCGTACCAGCTGGACATGCCCTTGGTCAGGCATCATGGGGACGCTGGCGACGCCCTTCACCTCGAACACGCCGGCGAATGAAGCGCACACCCGGCGAACCACCCTCTCGAGGGGTAGCTCATCCTCCATGAGGTGGCACCCCGCAAGATCGACCCCCGGGCGCATCTCGTCGAGGCGTAGGGGGCGAGCCATCAACGACACGACCCGCCACTAGTGGAAGGCCGACGCGACGATCGCCGCCGTGAGTCCCGCCATCTTCAGATGGGCAATGGCGTCGAGCAGGTGGCCGAGGAGCGACTGCTTCTTCTTCTCGACGTCGTACCTCTAGTGGTCGGGCCTCGAGTCGATCGTTCTCCCGGTGTAGGCGGGGAGTAAGTCGTCGTCGTTCCTCAGGTAGAACCACCCGGAGTGCCATCCGGAGTGGCTCGACGTGAGCTTCGCCGGGATCCAGCTGTCCGCCCTCTTGAGGGCGATGCTGCAGCACCCCGTCCTGACCATCTTGCAGTTGCAAGCCCGACCGACGCATGGAACAGGCTCGCCTCGAACAGGTGGAGCCACAGGTCCCAGTGCGGCTCGATCCCCAGGTACCCTTCTCACACGGCGGTGAAAACCGCCGCGTGACAGATACCGTTGGGGGAGAGGTGCTGGAGCTCCACGCCGTAGTGATGGAGGATCCCGCGCAGGAGACGGTTGGGGGGAACTCCTAGTCCTCCGGTGGAAAACTTCGAAGCTAACCACGTAGCCCTCCGGTGGGTTGGACGCAGCATGCTCCTGCGGCGGCACCACCCACTCTGGCCGGTCGACGGAGGTGATGGGCCGAAGGAGGCCACTCTCCACCAGGTCTCCCAGGCGCGCCACCGTCGCCGACGACGGGAGCCAGGCATCAGGACCGCGAAGGTTGTAGCTGGCCATGGGTGCAGGAAGACTGGTGCGCTCGGATGTCGGGGTGGAAGGTAAGTTCCCAACCTTTCCTCTCCCTACTCTCGCGCGCGCAGAGGTCCGGCTCGGAAGGAGGCAGGGAAGGCGATGCCAAGAAGGTGGCAGGGAAGGCAATGGCGAGGAAGAAACCCACCGACTCCCAACCTTCGGTATTTATAACCGGAAGCCCAACCAGCGGATCCAACGAATAGGCAAGTGAATCTCCGCATTTAGTGCGCACACACTACCGCCTCCTCATATTCCTCCAGGATAAGGCGCGCCCGTCGCGTCATCGGGTTCCACACCACACTCCGCGCCGCGCCCTATGCCTGCTACTGTCGCAGCCGAACGGACATCTCCTAAAAAGGCGCGCCTACGGCGGACAACGCGCGACGGTAAGCATTATCTTCGGAGGTAAGCAACGGACATGGACCCGTCCGCCAAAACCTCGAGGGAACGAAGGCTGGCCCTCGAACGGGGTTCGACAACCACCCGCGAGTACCTGAGGTCCGAAGGGACCTCGGGTTATGGACTCCGGTCCACCCCCCCTAAATCTCGAGGGGACGAACGCTGGCCCTCGAACAGGGTTCGACAACCGCCCTCGAGTACCTGAGGTCTGAAGGGACCTCGGGTTATGGACTCCGGTCCACTCCCAAGTCTCGAGGGGTCGAAGGCTGGCCCCATGAACAGGGTTTGACAGCCGCCCTCGAGTACTCGAGCCCAACGGGCGGATCCAACAAAGACACAGGTATGTCCCCGCATTTAAATATACCTGCCTACCTCCCCGCCTTTTGTATTCCACATGATAGGACGTCACCTTCAAAGGCGAGCGGCGGACGTCGACCCGTCCATCAAATCTTGAGGGAGCGAAGGCTGGCCCTTACATAGGGTTCGACAGCCGCCCTCGAGTACCTGAGGTCAGGAAGGACCCATGGTTACGGACTCCGGTCCACCCCTAAAATCTCGAGGGGGGAAGGCTGGCCCTATGAACGGGGTTCGACAGCCGCCCTCGAGTATGCGAGTCAGGGATGACTCGGGGGGGCCAGGCGTGAGCCCCTAGCTCGAGAACGAACTCTCGAGGCCCCCCGGGACATATCCGAGGCATAACCACAGAATACCCAAGGATCCCTACGCCGGGAGGCATCGAGCCACCAGCTCCCAACGAACGGAGTTGACACCTAGGTAAACCACATGGTCTTGCTTAATGAGAACGCCTCAGGGCTTCTAATCGACCCCTATCGAATGGGGCACGAGTTCTCACTTGGATTTTCACCCGTACCGGGCACGATTTCTATGGATTTCTGCCCGACACCAGCTCACAGAAGACTTCGAGGCTCTTCCTAACGAGGATAGCACGATGCTCTTCGCCCTGCAATCCGAACGCAAGGATCCTTGGGAAGGACGCTAGGGGTAGTGAAAGCCTAGCCACGCAAGGCTCGAGGGCCCGACTACGCACGACACCCCTCGACGAAAGAGGGTCGAAAACACTCGTAACCTGGCAGACAGAGTTGACCTCTTGGTAGGGGCACTGTGACTCCAGTATAACGCTCGAGGGAGCGAAGGCTGGCCCTCGGAAGGGTTCGACAACCGCCCTCTAGCACCTCCTTTTTAGGGAAAGGAACGCTCATAACCTGGCGAACGGGATCGACCCCTCGGTAGGGCGCCACGTCTCCAGGTAACCTTAAATCCCCCCGATAAAACACACATCAAAGCCCCCAGAGGAGTTCTTAATCACTCCTCCGAGGCCTCGGGGGCTACCCCCGCGGGGTGCGCTCGTGCGCACCCCACGGAGAATCGAACCTCTTACTAACTCTGCAGGTCAATGGCAAAAGCCCCTATGCAGATTCTTCTTATCCGCACAGAGGCTCGGGGGCTACTATCGGGTACAAAGGTAAGGGGTACCCTAAACCCTTCGATAAACTGGCGCTCAACATAGCAACCATTTTTAAGGCTGGATCCGATCAGCCGCTCGAGTCCATAAAGAAGGGCCCATCACACGAAGGCCCCCCGCGTCGGCAACAGCAGCCAGTCGTGGGCCGGCCCATCTTTGAAGAAACTGATGGACCAGGGGTCGAACGAACGACCCCTCCGCCTCCGCCTCGACCCCGACTGATAGACCAGGGTCGAACGAACGACCCCTCCGCTTCCGCCTCGACCCCGACTGATGGACCAGGGGTCGAACGAACGACCCCTCCGCCTCCTCCTCGACTCCGGCTGACGAACAAGGGGTTGAACGAACGACCCCCGAGCAGGAAGCTCGATCAGCCCACCTGCTAGGGGATCCGACGCGCCTACCTGGCCCTAATACCATGGGCGCCCACTACCACGGTCAAATCCACCAACTCACTGCCCATGCCCTGAACCTCCGTCAACTGTGCTGCCGCTGTAACCACGTCGCGAGTACGGACTCCAGAGGCACCCCTCGAGCCGTGAATAGGACAACCCTCGACGGTGTTTTCAGGATACGACAAGGCCCCGCCGGTCTCGACCCCCCCCCCTTGACCAGGGGGCTCGACCCCTGCCTCCAACCACTCCGGTATGGGATCTGTCCCGTCCACCCCGTCCCGCTTCAGTTGTGGGACTCGTACCCATCTATAGAAGGTCAACCCTACTGCGCCAAGACGTGCAGCAACGTCCAGTTCGACATCACCATGCCCCGGGGCACCGGAAGGACAGGAAGGCCACGCCGCCACAGTGAACGACGTCCCCTCGCCGGCATGGCGCCACAGACACCCCTCCCATGCTGCAACAGTTTAGGAGTTTGTACTCTCAGGCCTCCCCTTGGTCTATAAAAGGGGATGCGAGGATAGAAGAAGGGGCAGTGGGCTCGGGTACTTCGCACACGAACAACAGTTCTGACCCTCATACACCACACCCCGATTGCTTGATCGACCTCTCAAGCGATCAACCGACCTCCTAGGATAGCCCCGCTAGCCCTAGACCTTAGCTCATCCTGAGCACCCCCATGTAAACCAGCTTGTACCCCCCCTGTACGAGCACTTCGGTGCAAGATAATACAATCCATCCTGCCCCACTGAACGTAGGGCCTTCTTTTCCCGAACCAGGATAAATCTTTTTGTCTTCTTGCATCACATCTGGGAGAGGGAGCACGCAATATAAAAATTTACTAGCCGGTGGTCTTGACCCCCTGGGTCATAACACCGACACAGGGACTATTCCAGAAAAGCATATAAAGGAAAGCAAATAAGAGAAAATATCAAAATAAATCCGTAGGGAAATAGTTTCCATTGGATTCAGGAAGGACCCAGAAGGCACCTCAAGGAAGCGGGGCCCGAGAGGCCGACTTAGAGGGCCGGCCGGCCTAGGCCTATGCCGGGCGGCACTCCCCCTGGGCCCGCCTGCCGCCGCCTTCTGGAAGCTTCCTCCACCGCCTTGAAGGAGTCATCTAGGCCCTACTTTAAGTAGGTTTGATCCAACGTCTATCGTGCATCCCACCAGGATATAAATTGTGCCCTATACTCCCCTCCTGGAGCCAAGCCAGATCAGAAGCTCAAGATCATGAAGCCCTAACTCCTATCTAGTAGATCTAGGCCAGCAATGAAGAGAGATTAGATCCGTGTAGATCCATCTCTATTTAGAGATTAGAGATTTAGAGTTGGAGAGTGTAGTTCTGGAGGAGTTCCGGCCTATCGGTGCTTCTTCATCACTGTATTCTTTGGGATCAGATTCCTCTCACCTAGGATTTGTATTCTGAGATACCTTGGTAGTCGACTTCTAGTTCAAGTAAGCAATATTATCCTTATTGTTCTTTATGTTTGCAACTCTTCCTGAGTGCTTTGATCTTGATAACTTCTTGATTGATGTAGTAATTCATAGTGTAGGCGTGGTGCCTAGGCTAGGTTTACTTGTGAATGTTCTCTGATTTTCTAGATAACGGTAGCTCGCATAGGTGACTCTTATAGCTACGTTGATTCCTCTGTAGTCTGTTTCCCGTAATATGTTTGGCAGGCATATAGGTGCTTGGTAGGAGAGAACTCTATTTTCTTCTCTTATTTAAGTCATCGCCCTTAAAGATCATAAAATATAATGCTTACCTAGTGACTAAAACTAGACATTCATTGGTTCTTTCTCCTCTTATCAATAGTTATCTATACTTGTTTGTGAAATGTGTTAAGTTAATATAGACTTAGTCTTTCTCATAACATCATTCCTTTGGGTTCAATATTTAAAACTGGGTTATCTCGGTGAAGTTCTACATAGGTATTTATCTGTCTACTTGAGGATAATTAATTTACTTGTTTTCTTTAAGAAATATAAACAATGGAGGTCTCCTAGATTGTTGATGTGGCACTGGAGTAGCCCCTACTCCACCCCACCTATAAATACCCCTCTAGCACTTCACTTACATTTCATGATAGAGTAGAATAAACCACTCTTTAGTAGCTTAGCAAAGCTCTGCAGTAGTTATGCTAGCAAGGAGAGAGTGAGAGAAGTCTTCTGGAGAAAGCCCCAAAGCTGTCGAGAATCTTCTCCAAGGTGTACCTCCGCTGATGCATTCTTGTAAGTAATCCATCCGAGATCTTTTATAGCATTTATATTCTGGTTTTGGTATAGTAGTTATATAACCCATTTTATTTGTATATTGTTATGCTCTTGTGTGTGGGGTGCTCTAGTCCTTACTAGTATATTAGAGTAGTAAGAGTAGCATAGACGTAGTGTTTAGGCTATATCTTGTCAGTATAGAACGCTTATCGCATGGATTGTTTGTGGATTCTAGCAAGTGGTGATAGCCCTGTCTAGACTTAGAATTCCACCACGTGTGCTAGATAAGTTCCTAAAAGGTAAGGCTCCCAAAACTTGGTAGTCTAATTCAAATAGGGGTTTGTTCCACTTGGTTCACTACATCAAGACGGACCTATAGTATCACGCATATGTGTTACTACAGACCTATAAAAGTGTTACTATCAAATTTTGTAACACTTTTCGAAAATATTCTTATTGCTGGTGTTACTATAGGTAGGTCTATTTTAACACATATATATGTTACTAAATGTAAAAATAAATGTTACAACTATTGCATAGTAACACATAAATGTGTTCCTATAACTAAAAAAGTGTTACAACAACATGAATCAAAAAATAAAATAAATGAAAATGAGTAGGATTTGAACCTTGAACCTTTTGTTTTGAATGATGTCTTTTACCGCTACACTACATATCACATTATGTCTTATATCTAACGCTTGATCTTGAACTATGTACAACGGGAGCTTGTGTTACTATAACCCTAATTATGTGTTACTAGTTATGCCTGTAACATAAATTTTGTGTTACTAATATTTTTTTTGTAACACAATAGCTGTAACATTAAAGTTGTGTTACTAAAAATATTCTTTATAACACATTTTTAGAAGATGAGCGATTTGTGTTACAAACTTATTTTGTAACACAAAGTTTTGTGTTACTGGAAAGCTATCTTGTAACACATTGATTTATGTGTTACAAGTATGTGTTACAATAGCTATGTTCTGTTGTAGTGGTTCAACTATCGCCTCCTGTAGAACGAGGGAGTGACTAACTTCGTTATTCCTACTAGTCCTTGACCATATATCATAGCTACATAGATCCTCTCTACCCTTTTTTATCATAGGCTCTCCTATATCATCATAGGACGACCTTGAGTCTTAGTCCACTTCTCATTCCCCATGGAAAAATATGATACCTAGAATACTCTCGGTGAAGTGCTAGAGCAGTATATTCTGTGCGCTTGTGGAATTATCCAATAGACATAAGAATTACCAACACCCCTCATTGTTGGTGTCAACAAGAAAATGTAGTTTGGATAACTGTCAAAGCACTCATAGTCGGTGACCTAGTATAATATATTGTGGACACACATGAATGTTTTATACCCCAACCTCACTTGTTTGATTAGTTTCTTCACTATATAGGTATTGATAGGTGTTTTGTTACCCTTTAGAAAGAGAGAACCAATGAGACATAATCATTGAAGCACTTCAACCATCAGAAATGAGCCTTTAGCATTAGCATCTAGAGATCAAAATACACCACCGTCCATTCTCATGGACAACTGTTGATGGTAAAAATGCCACACTTTTACATACTCAAAATACCATCAACAACCTCGATTTCCAAGGAAGAATAACAATTCATGAGAATATTTATCAATAATTAGTCCCACTTGTACTTGGAAGCATATTTCTGTAGGAGATGATATTTTAGGAGAATTAGGTGTGCTGGAGGCTCCATATGTAGGTCGGCCAACCTATCTATGGGCCCACCAACCAGTGCTCTTTGCACCCATATACTCTACACCTATCAAGGATGTCCCACACAAGAGAACAAGGACCAGACCTCCCATACACAGGTTAGCCGACCTAAGTTTGGAGGCTTCCTAGCCTGCCAACTCAGCTCAATTCATGTAAAGCCATTCAAAGATGATCTCAACCCTTGGATTCAACTTGTGCTTTCAATCAACACTCCAAATTAAGTGCACAAGAATCCATGGGCACACATCAAGTGAACCGACGTGACAAAACACCAAACCAGGGACTCAACCAAGGTCCATGACACATGGGGACACCTTATAGAAGGTGGAGGTGGGCTCAGGATTCCAAGGGGGGTTGGCCGACCCCCCCTATGGTTGCTCCAAGTGCCCAGGCTCTTCCCTCACATTTGCCACATGTTGGAAATCCTATCCCTCCAATCTAGGGCAGTTTTGAGGCGGTAGATCCAACACACCAAGAGGGAGATCACCTAGATCGATGATGTGGTGCTGGAGTAGTCCCTACTCCATCTCCACCTATAAAAGGATGCTCACACCCCCCTCTTCATTCATGGTAGACAAGCCTACAAGCTCCAAGTGAATAGATTTATCTTAGTAGTGTAGTCTAGTGTGGGAGTTAGAGTAGAGTTGAGCTGTGCTCGGGATTTTTGGAATTGTCTCCTGGAGAGTCTGGTATAGCTTTTGTACCTTTCCTTTTCTGTAAGACTTATATTATTCAATATATTACTTTTCCTCTACTTTACTTAGTATTTACTTTGAGCATTGCTATACTTGTTATAGTATTGTTATGTGCTTTTGCTTATTACTAGCCTTTATATCAAGAGATTGTGTTCCTTAGTGGCCATTCCTGTATGCGATAATTGCCTATCATAGGGTGCTTTGGTTGTAGATCACAATTAAAGTAGTGAGGTGTGTGTAAGCGTGGTGCTTATACACTATCTTGCCCTTGGTTACCGCTTGTCGCACGGATTGTTTGTGGTAGCTAGCAAGAGGTGACAACTTTGTCTAGTCTTTGTATTCCACCATGTGTTCTTAGGCAAGTTCTTAAAAGGTAAGGCCCCCATAAAAAGATAGTGCGGTCCAGTCAGGGTTATATCTCCTACTGATCTATTCTATAGCCTAGCATACTTGTTTTCAGGCGGCAATCTATTGTGTTTAGACTAATTAATCTGCTAAGTACATTGACATAGAGTAAAGATCACAGGAGTCCTTTTCTCTCTCTTTGTCCTCACTTACTAGTTATCTTTAGTTATCTTGTACCTTAGCTTGTTCATTCATCACCTTCCTATCATATTATTCGTTACCCCACCCCTATAATAGTTGGTCCCTAGGTGAGGTGCTCTCTAGGATCTCTCTCTAATTATCATTTCTAGCTACCGTTTTCCCTTGAGATAAAATAAATTACGATACCTTGGAATACTCCTAGGTGAAGTGCTACAATTGTATAATCTATGCGCTTGTGGATTTATCCAATAGACATAAGAAATACCAAAAACAACCCACATAGCTAAACTCTTTTGCCGCTGCCTTCATCTATGTAAACTTATCAAGCCATCTAGGGATCCCATATATATAATAGGTCAGGGCTGCATATTTAGTGAAACCCCCATCATCATTGTCACCATTCCCATTTCCAAAACTATCATCGAACATGACATAATCGTCATTATTAGCCATAGGCTAAGGATGGCAATGAGGTCGACTAAGATCAGGTGGAGTCTTTGTGCACCCAAAATCAAAACCCAAATCTGCCCCTAACACTGATTCGGGTGAAAATCTATCCCCCAAACCCAACGAAACCTCCCAAACTAGAAAATTTTACAACAGACCTATGCGTCTGCTTTCCTTCACAGCTCTGCTTTGCTTCTACTCACCTCCACCTCGACTAGGTGCTCCTACATAGTGGGTGACCCCTATTAGGTGTGTGCATTGTATATGGGTCCGGTGGCGGCCTTGACTGCCAGTAGCTGATGCGATGCTGAGCCGCCAAGGGCTAACGCGACCCTCCGACATCACTGCATCAGGTACTTGGGTGGTGACATGGAGCCAAGGAGAAGGAGGTCGAGCATCATCATGACTCCATGAGGTGAGGGCGCATCAGGTACTCTAGTGGTTCTGATTGCATACTAAGATAGAGAGAGACAGAGAGGGCGAGTGTAACACACTAGGTGTTAGTAAGGCCATTAACAATAAACATGTAATCATCAACTTGTCTAATGATTGGTTAAGCTAAGGTTAGTGTAAAAAGGAATTAAAAAATTTGAAGGAATAAAAACAAAATTAGTAAACCAAAGAAACATTATAAGAAGGTCAACTCATCTTAAGTAGCACAACTAAAACCTAACTCAACAATGCAACTAATCTTGCTTAAGCAACAAATATATGAAGACCAAATGTGCCTTGATCACATTTTAGTCAATAGTACTTTCAAATGTCTAGCTAATGCCTTAGTCTATAAGCCATACTCATGATTCCTAGGATAATGTCTAACTTAAACATTACAAGTCAAAGCAAGTTGAGTTAAGTCAACCTAGAGTCAACATTAGTTAACACTTTTGTCCTATCAAAATTAGATCACTCGGCCTAAAGGAACCTGATGTAAAGTTGGGTTTTAAAAATAAATGAGCATAGGTGATGATAAGGACATAGAGGTCAAACTATATTCATCATGGTCAAACTAAATTTTGGTAAAAAAATAATTAAAATAATTATCATAATGTTCATGATTATAAAAATGATGTGAATCACCCAACATCTGAAAGTCAAATCTACATTCTGAAAAGAAGATAAGAAAAAAATAGAAGGAAAGTTCACATGAAATGATGACACCATAAGCTCTAATGGTTAAATAATGAACCTACACTTGACTGCTAAAACTTGAATATAAATACTTACCTATAATAAGGTTTTGCAAAAGATAAAAGAACCAGCAAATAAAAAATCCCCATGTATATCCTTTGAGACTCGAGGGACTACTCCCACCTTTGACAAGTAAGTCTTCTTGAGTACACTTCAGTACTTAGGAGTTTATTCCCCTTGTTGCAAGTAACAAATGTAAATCGGAGCTAACTATGTGTTTAAACCTCTCCTGGTGGGCTCAGCGAGGCCATCTTGTTCCACTGCGATCATAGAAGTTCTATTCTTATATTCTTTATACTAGATGTTAGGTTGAAAACTATTTACTTCCACTCCTTTTATAAAAATGTACTTATCTTCAGCTGCTTTACAAAAACTTATTTTTCAATAATATAATCATGTAATTGTATAATCATGTAATAAAAGAAATGGTTGTGATGTTTTGCATACTCATTTGTGTTCCTGGTGAAAACGCGTATTGTTTCGAGATCTCCCTCGGGATGGTCTTGACAGACTACTAGATTTGACTTGGTCTCTCGGGCATTTAATGTCAAATGACTGGCAAGTGCACTTAGAATTAGGTTAGATCAGGCGGTTCTGCCTTAGCGAGGATGTGAGGCATTGAGCGCGGAGCGGACGAGCGCCCAAGGTGCCCGCGCCAGGTGGGATGTGGTGCGGGTGAGTGTCCGAGGGAGAGGGATTGAGGCTTATATATTTAGGGTTATTAATGGGCTGCTAGTGGGCCAAATTGTCGGCAGTGATCCGTGGGTGAAAATACACCCCAAAACCGTTACCTTTCCAGTATCCGAATGTGAAATTTGTTGGTGAAAACTAATTCCCGAAATAAAAAATGGTAGACCAAATCCCGCGGATATCGGCCCTGAACCCGCCCCACAGCCATCCTTAGCCATGGCTCCACCATGATCTTACATCATACCAGAATGATGGTCCGCTTACACCAATGTTTTAATTTGGTTGTAGCATTCATCTCTCTTGCCATAAAAGGTCCAAATTATATAGTTGTTGACAGTCGTTAGCGTCAATTTTTAATACAATTAAAAATAGAATAAATGGATCAATCAAATATAAAATCTAGAAATATAGGGCTTTATCTAACAAATTCCACAAGTTTTGGTGTTCCATTATTTTCCAGGGACTATTCCAGAAAAAGGATAAAAGAGAAACAAATCAGAGAAGATATCGAATAAATCCCGTAGAGAAACACCTGCCAAAATACTCACGGAGGATCTTGTAGACACCGGAGTGAAGCGGGGCCCCAGACACCACAGGGTGGGGCCGGCCGGCACAAGGTGGGGCCGGCCGGCACCCCCTGGGCCCACTAAGCCGCTGTCTTCTGGAAGCTTCCTGCATCGCCTTTGAAGATTAATCTGAGCCCTACCTTAAGTCGGTTTGATCCAACGGCTAACGTGCATCCCTCCGGGCTATAAATAGAGGCATGTACCCCCCTGGAGTCAAGCCAGATCAGAAGCTTAAGAGCTGAAACCCTAATTCCTATCTAGTAGATCTAGGCCAACAATTTAAGAGAGATTAGATCCATGTAGATCTAGCTCTATTTAGAGATTAGAGATTTAGAGTTGGAGAGCAGAGTTATGGAGGAGTTCCGGCCTGTCGGTTCTTCTTTCATCGTTGTATTCTTTGGGATCAGATTCCTCTCGCACAGGATCTGTATTCTGAGATACCCTGATATTCGACTTCTGGTTAAAGTAAGCATTTACTCATATTGTTCTTTATGTTTGTAATTCTTCGGAGTGCTTTGATCTTGGTCATTACTTGATTGAAGTAGTAATACCTAGTGTAGGCGTGGTGCCTAGGCTAAGTTTACTTGCATTTGTCCCCTGATTTTCTGGACAATGGTAGCTCGCGTAGGTGACTCTTATAGCTACGTTGATTCCTCTGTAGTCTGTTTCCCGTAATAGGTTCGGCAGACACATAGGTGCTTAATAGGATAGAACTTTGTTTTCTGCTCTTATTTAAGTCATCGTCCTTAAAGATCATAAAAGATAAAGCTTACCTCGTGACCAGAACTAGAAAGTCCTTGGTTCTTTCTCCTCTTATCAATAGTTATCTATACTTTGTTGTGAAACGGGTTAAGTTATTATAGACTTAGTCATCCTCATACATCGTTCCTTTGGGTTCGATATTTAAAACTGAGTTATCTCGGTGAAGTGCTAGATCGTTGTTTATCTGTGCGCTTGCAGAATTTACTCGTGTGCTTTAAGAAACATCAACAATAGCCCTGGACGAAACCCAACCAAACCAAATGGGTTTGACTTCGCCATTAGTCTAACTCGCTCATTCTTGTAGTGAGAACACAGATGTATATGATCCCATTTTGTAAAGCATGCTCTTGGTGCTGTCAATAAACTTCGCCACTTCTTCCATGAAAGAGTTTACTAGCCTTCATGGATTATACATTCATTGTGATCTTTATATGGTAACTTTGGAGCGGAAAATAAAAATACAATAGACACATCAATATATGAATCATATACTAACATATACTTGACAACTTGTATGTTACAAGACAACTGATAAATTGGTTTGTCACAAAAATAAATATCATCATGGAGCTACATCACAAATTAGAAAGGGAAAATTATGGAATCCATAACTAGTAAACAATGTTATGAAGAGACGGAGGACAAAGAGAAGGGAGGGAGAGACTCAGGAGAGAGAGGAGATGGAACAAGAGAGGTTAAGTGTGGCCACATGATGGGAGTAGATATTTGTGTGGTGAGAAAATGTGTGGACCACGTGACGTCCTTCATCCAAATGTAGGACAGATGCCCATGCTAGAGCATTTTATTTATAATTATCATAGCTAGGCTGAAAAGTCATGAATATTAATGTTGTGTCTCCATTTGACTATTATAGTTTTATATATCCATACTTATAACTGCATCATATAAGAAGTCACATCCATTCATTTAACGGTCTTTCTTTTGAGATGTGGCACCGATTATAATGTGTGCAGTAGAAATGCAAGCATGATTAGCGGTCATATGGCATGCCTTTTTCATTCTACTGGAAAAAAAATGGTCTTGGGATTACCCACGTTTCGTTGGATGCAGTCATTTGGAGGACAACAATTATTTGTGGAACTATTTGGATCATAAAGGGATGATTTAGGGTCTATGTGGCACATCTTAGCTTTACTAGTGAAACTATTATTTTATAAAATAGTTTTACGAAGAACTCTCTAAGTGAATCTGAACTATTTTTTTAAAAAAATATTTGATAAAACAGCTTCACTAAAAACTTTATGCATGAACGTGAGAGAAAAATGAGAAAAATGAGGAAGAAAATTATGATATGTTACTTTTTTCAACTTTATTTTACTTCATATCTTTATGAGAGGGGAAAAAAACAGTCTCACCCATTAGACTATTTTGTAAATAGATGTTTGACAGAAAAAAAAAAACTGCTCCCGTACACACCCTTTTTAAAATTTGCACATATCTTAAAGCAACTGTGCAATTAATTTACTATTTTCTTAACGTTTGGGCCAGCCCCTACCCTACGCCCAACCCAGCCTGTGTGTCCAGCCCAGATCGACCCGACTTTTTTATCTCATCCTCCGATGTTTCTTCTGTTCACGCGTTCAACCGAGCAGCGCTCGACGACGGCGGCGGACCTCTACGTGTTCTGTACGACATGTACTCTGCATTCTGCCATGGCATTTGGACAATCACTGCATTTGTCTTCCGTGTCCGACACATGTCCAGCCAATCTCATTCCTTTCAACGAACAAACATGGTGGCACTCGAAGCCTCATGGAATGCGACATGCATGGTCTATGTCCGCCGTCGAGGAGCTCTGCGGATACCACAACCACAACGCCTCGTGCATGCCGCCGCCCAATGAGGAGAAAGTGTGCCTCCATCAGACCATCACATCACCATGTGCATTTTCATTCACATGATCACCCTGACTCTCCAAATACAATTCAACGGCAAGATCCTATACAGAGACAAGCATCAGTCTAGGTCAATGTCTCGGGCCGAGCTAGCGGACCTCCTCGACGGGCAGTAGCTGGCCAAGGGCAGTTGCTGGAGATCAACCACGGCCATGCAATCCAAACACAGGTGCTGCGCACATGAGCGCCGCTGCCGTCAACGACTGTCGACAGTCCGGGCATTGAGGGTCACTGGCTGGGTTAGATCAAGACGATGAGAATGGTCCGAGGCGGGCTGATCGAGTATTGTATGGGCTGGGCCTAGAGACGTACGAGACCTAAATGAAAAATAATTAAGATAATGGTTAACTAATTAGGGATGCTTTAAGATGCGTGCAATTTTTTAAAAGAGGTGTATTGGAGCAAATGCCAAAAAATAAATCACAACATCTCATGAAACTATTGTGAGCTGTACCAAACATGTCGTTAGATAATATCCGTAGAATTTGCACCACAGTAGCTCCGGCAATGCAGACAAGCCTCGAAGGCAACTTTGTTCGCACCCTCTCGAATCAAATCCGCTGATCAGTTACAAGGAGTCAGATGCATTATGGGAGATACAGTGCTCACCAGTGAGTCAGACAAGTGGGTTTCCCCTTTCAGTCTTGCTCCAGGGAGGTTAAATACGTCGGTCGTCGGCCATTTACAGGATGCTTAAATCCCATGCAATGAAAGCTCAGAATTCATTTGGAACTCAGCAGCACAGCCAAGACAGAAAATGTTTGTCTGGCTCCTTGTGCAGGGGGGGCGTATCCAGTGCCGCAAAAATCTAATCAGAAAACGAATTTGGATTCCACTACCTGTGAAGTGTGCACGCAGGGGAGGAAAGTTCAGAGCACATCATCAGTGGTTGAGCCATTGTTGTCTCCTTGGAAGCCATCAGTGTGGATGTTCCGCCATCACGGACATCGCGTCCTGATCATCCCGAAGGAACAGTTTGGAATGTTCCTTGTCTTATGTTTCTGGCAATTGTGGAAGCCAAGAAAAACAGTTGCATTCCGGAATGAAGCTCCTCAACTGCGACAACTGCTTGCTGAATGCAAAAAAGAAGCGCAGCTGTGGCGCTGCAGGCTAAAACCAGCTAGATGGTCTGTTATCGATGCTTGGTGCGCGACTTTTGAGTTTTGATTCAGAAATGCAGGACAAATCCATGCTTGTAACTTAAATCCCCTGTACAGCTTACAAAGCTCCTGTAGAACTATCGTGCCGTTCTGGGCAATTATCGGTAAAATATAAGTGGGGAAGAAAATCCCCCGGTGACATTAAAAAAAAATCCATGGTGGAAACTAATTAATTTCAAATACTGAAATCTGCGATGCGTATAGAACTATAGATTGACCACGTAAATAAGGCCAAGGCCACCGACGTCACGAAAGTCATCTGGAAGGTACTGTACATACCAGCAGGCTGAAGCCGGTGACGGTTGCGAAGGAGTTTGCCATGGAGGCGCCGGCGAGTGGCAGCTCGTCGAGGTGGCCGACGTACATGACAGAGATCATCTGGATCACGTACCGCAAGAGCCCTCCGGCAATCATCGGCCCCGCCAGCCATAGCTGCTTCGTCACCTCCTCTCGCACGTCCAGATTCTCCTTGGATCGGCCAGCAGCGAGGAGAGCTTCATCACTGTCACTACCGGCCATCGCTAAGCGTCAGCTTTCGTTCGCCTTCTTGCTCTCTATTTCCTGGTATTTATATTCTGATGAGAGCGCTCGATTCTTTTCAGGACCAGTAGGAACATAAATCATAAATGACCGAAGTTTGCTCCCCAGTGTTCCTAGATCTTTAAATGGATCCTAATCATGTAGGCTAGGCTGTAGCTATACTGTTGTGTCTCATTTAAAGCGTTGTTTTTTACATCTAAACTTATTGATTGACCGTTTGTCTTATTTAAACATTTTATATAATTATTATTTATTTTGTTATAACTTATTTTATCACTATAGACACTTTAATAATGATATATTAATTTTATTATTTATATTAAAAAATAAGGCTGCCTACTGAATAACCGTGTGTTTTAACCATTGCCAATATATGGGTGTTGGGAGGTTGTAAAACACACAAATTGTATTTGTAAAAAATCCATGTATTTCTGGGGTACCCAACACACGGTTGTTGGGAGCCAATAAAACACATAAAAATATACACACAAAAAATTCGTGTATTTCATAGAACACCAACACACAAATTACAATACACTAAAATGGGCAAAGCTCAACTCAGCACAAACCAATACTACTAGTATTACAAAAGCCCAACTCAATAAACCAACAGCCCAATAACAAAACCCTTGTTGACACAAAAAACATCAGAATCTGCGAACACCTCGGGCTATTACCCAAAGCTCGGTATCCGGAGGCGTGCCAGTCGATTTGACCAGTTAATCGACAAGGACGATAACTAGAGCAAGATCCAATCCAGACAACGGCGATGCGCCCGGATGCTGGGATTGAGGCTTGATCAGGATAACTAGAATAGAGCTGAACCAGGTAACAGCGATGCGCCCGGATGCCAAGGCTCAGAGGTACTCCCACGCGGAACTTTCAAGGATTTGATGGAGATCAAGGTGATGCAGCCCGTCGAAGCTCGAAGAACTCGTTAAAAGCTATAACTAATGCAAAAGGGTAAATTGCGATAAAAAGTAGAATAAGAGTAAAATTGGTTTGTTTGATATTGGATTGATTTTTTCTCCGTAGCCCTCGGGCACGTATTTATACTCCCGCATGGAGAGTTGTACAAAGACACGACACGTATCCTTCCTAAAACAAACTCCTACTTTTAAAGAAACTGACTCGCGCAGGAGCCGGATAACAATATTTATTTTTCTAAACAAACACGTCTATTTTAAAGGAAAATATAAACGACTCATGCAAGAGTCGGACTCAAACTACTATAATAATAATACTGGTACAAAACACCAGTTTCCTTATTCTTCACTTCGATGGAAACTTTTCATCGGCAGATCCCTTCAATCCGCGCCTTCCTTCTTTGACCACTGGTAGCCTTCTGCTGACATCAAACGCTAAGTTATGATGTACTCATCGGCATCCCATGTCCATCGGCATCGGCAATACTTCCCGATCGACGACCTTGTACTGGTAACTGTCTTCACCAATCAGTCCCTATCGGCAATCGACAACCACTCTTCATCGGCGGTCGGCAATGACCCTTCATCGGTAATCGGCAATGTCTCCTCATCGGCAATCGGCAATGTCTCCTCATTGGCAATCAGCATCAGCAAGACCACCGATTAACCTTTGTCAGCAAGGATCATCCAGCCTCCATCGGCAGCGCACTTGGTCTTCCCGCAGCACTCTCATCGACAATGTTGACTCATGATTTCCCGATGCCGATAGAAAACAGCCGTTGACCAGTCAAGCCTTAGCTCATTTGACACGTGCTGAAAACGGTGTCAACACATGCCCCCCAATTTCGGAGCGTATAATACTTTACGTGCTGAAATTCTCTCCACTGTAGCCGTTGCTGTAGTCGTTACCTCCGAGATAAAAGCACAGTTTCCTCGATCCCCGCGCGTGGAACCTCAATTTAATAATAAAATCTCTCGATTGTAGCATAAACAGTTGTAGACCACCTCGATCACCGCGCGTATCTACCGCGGGCCTCTCCACATTCCTGCATAGTGTGAAACGGAACCCCAAAATGCCCCTGAGTAAGCTTATAAAAGTTACCGGGATCCACACTGCTTTTTACCCAAGTTCATTTTCACTTTTACACTCCCTGCCTTCGTCTTCAACCTTCGGCGCCTTCGAAGAACAGGAGCTCGAGCAACAGTCCTTCTCCGCAATCTAAGGACGAACTGCAAGCACTCCCTCGACTCCAATGGCGATCCAAGTTGACATCCCTAAGGTGAGACTTATTTTCTTCCCAATCCAACCTTCTGCTGGTTCTTTTCTCGCACAAATCTAGATTTATCCCCGTTCCTTTTCTGATTTTTCCCCTTCTTTCCTTCGAACCCTAGGAACTGTACAACAAGGTAGTGATCCCGCTTGCTGGTTCCAATTTTAGCTACTTAGGCCCCATGGGCAATCCGGATCCCACCTTCATGATCAATGCAGAAACCAATCGGGTACCATTCAGATCCGAATGTTTCGGTCAAGGACTGTGGAAGGACGCCTTCCGCTCATGGCCCAAGCCTACCAAGGGGTGGAAAGATTGGTACCTCAGAATAGCTAGAGCACAGCAAGCCTACTGACAAGAGCGCAACTTGGACCAATGCATCAGGCTCTCCATTGCCGATATGGAGAAGAATGAAAACCTGCTGATGGCTGCCCCTTACTTCTGGTCGGACACCATGAATGCCTTCCTCTTGCGTCATGGACCAACCACCCCCACCCTTGCCGATGTCTACATGTTGACCGGCCTAGACATCTCTTCTCCCGATACTCTCACCCTGTTCAACAGGAAGGCCGAGCACAAGGTGAACACTAGGAACATCGGCGGTTGGACAGGTTACATCCATGAGTATCAGAAGACAGGATCAGTAAACCAACGGGAGCACGCCACGTTTCTGAACATGTGGCTAGAAAAATTCGTCTTCTATGGCAAAACCGTCGGACCGACCACTATGCACCTCCCCGCAGCTGAGCTACTTGCCGATGGGACAAGACTTCCCTTAGGCAGATACCTCCTTGGATCGGTATAACCGCCTTCTACATCAGGTATCCCAGAGATTATTGCTAGGAGAACCCATCGACAATCTTGGGGGTCCCTGGTGGTTCATTAACATGTGGCTGAACGCCCATATGCAGAAGGTGTTTCAGTTTGACCTGTTCGCCCAACAATTCCCGAGGGATATATCGGAAGACTATCAATACAGGGATGATGAATCGGCAACTCGCCCTCCACTCAACTTTGGAGAGGCTGTCATAGTGCTGCCAGGGACCGATGCCGATACAGAGCAATTCGGCTCATTTTTTCAAAAGTTGTATAATGGACTCTCCTCCACGGAACGGCTCTGGTGGCCATATGTAGATGCAAACAATCAGTTCCCGCTGCTATTCAACCTCACCGATGGGAACGTGCCTGAGAACCAAGTAATTATGAAGGCCAGCATCACTCCCCGAGCTATTCCAGTGAATATCTTCAGATCTGGGAAGAATGCCCCTCCATCTTATGAGTTCTACTACCCATCGGCAGCAGTGAGACAACTGACATTTGGTCAACTACCGATCAAGCTCTGCTACTCCAAAGTAGTAAGGCCCAGGTAGACAATTTCCAGTGCTCTAGATTGGAATAAGGTCGTCTATCTTCCTCCCGATGCAGATATATCAGACATTGACTTGTCTTCCTGGTCACCAACCTCCTTCATCACGAATGAGTACAAGTCCTAGTGGCAAGAGTGGAGGTGACAACTATTTGCCAAGTCGTCGCATTATTATCGGCACCTGATTGACGCCGATCACATTATCCCCGATGACGCAGTAAGTCTTTTATCCCGATGCATTCCTTATTACTTTGCTTCCGTTATCAGTACTTTAACCCTTTTTTGCGCTTGACAGGCCGATGATCCGATCCCCACAACGAGCAACAGTGGCAGGCCCTTCAATCTTCGGATAATGGGTCCCATATCAATCATCGGCAACAAAGCTCCTTCTCTAGCTGCCTTCACGCCTCAACAGGTACCTACGCCGACACCTGTAAAAGCCAAAGCTACATCGGCCGCTGCTGCTGCCCTGACGCGGGTTCATGCAGTAAACCCATCTTTACCCGTACCGATTACATACTGTTTTATCGGCAACATTCTATTTTGTATAACTCGCTTTGTATTCTCAGGCACTGTGGTCATCGGCAGCTGCTTCAAGCAGACAAGCACCTTCTAGCCGTGCTGCCGATGCCCCCCGGTCTTCGTCAAAGCGGGTCGGTTCCCCTGCTGCTGCGCCGACGAAAAAGAGGCGCCTGAGGCTGGCTTCTTCTTCGCCACCAGCTCAAGTTGCACCACCAACTGTCGGCGCGTCATCGGCAGAAACTCCGTCAGCTCCAGTTGCACCAACCGCCGGCGTGTCATCGTGGGCTGTGCCTGATCAACCGATGGACGACATCCCCGATCAGGAGACAATACCCACTGCAGCAGCGGAGGCGGCATCGGTATCGGCACCGTCGGCCGAAGTTCCCAATGAAGAGACAACTCCACCCGCCGTAGCAGTAGAGGTAAGACGGCATCGGCACCGTCAGCTGAGGCTCCCGATGAGAGAACGGCGTTGCCGCCACAAGAACCAGCCACCACATCAGAAGCGACGCCAGCAATAACACCACCACCACTAGCGGCATCGGCCGCCTCTCCAGCGGAGGCCCAGTCATCGGCAACTTCTGTCGATGTCCAAGATGAGGCTGGACCATCCAGTCTGCCAAGTCCTAGGCAGGAGATCTGCTTCAAGACGGTAAGTCAATTATCCTAAAGCTCACAGTACAATCTTCCGATTAGCATATTTTAACCTCTGTTTTCAGGCTCAAGATTCTCCAGACATCCTCTTCTCCTTCAGCCTAAATCCTCAGAATGAAGATGAACGCCAAGGCCTCATCCAAGCGGACAGTCTGTTCTCCTTTGCAGTCGACATCCCCGATGACGATAAGGAGGAGGAGAGCTCTGTCCCAGCTTTATCGACAGAGATCAAGTCCAAACTTGAAGAATTGCTCCCCTTGCTGCTACAAGACACGTCCCAGCTCATTCAGGACTCATCGGCAGCAAGGATCGCTTTCAAGGACATCCAAGGCCATCTCCCTACCGATATGGCAGAAATCCTTCTCCAGGCAACCTTCCTCGGCATCAAACAAATCCAGTACCAGAGGCTTTCCCGTCGCATTGCCGATAGGGCTGCCTAATCCAAGAGCGAGGAAGAGAAGCTCAAGTTCAAAAACATTGCCGATGAAAAGCATAAGGGTATAGGCCAAGCAGAAGTCTCCATCAACGGCCTCAATCAAGAAATCGTTCAGTTATCGGCAAAGAAAGAGGATCTATTAGCCGAGTTACAAAAGGTTGAGGAGGCTTTGACCGCAGCCAACCAAAAGAAAACCCAGCTGTCCGACACCGTCAGGGTCCTACGGCAAGAAAGGGACCAGAACGCCCGACAAGCCATCTTGTGGAAAAAGAAGATCAGGCCGGTCGAGGGTTCTGCCGATGCCGACGCTAAGGAGATGGACGAAATAGAGCAAATTCGCCTGCGTGCGATATCAGCTATCCACTCCTTGCTGTAATTTATTCGTTGTATCGGCAAGAATGTAACTCTGATACTTGATTTTGGGTCTTGTAATATAACGTTTACACGTTTTTACCGATGTATTATAATTTCTCTTTCATCGGCATCCAAACGAGCATGCTATGCGTCCACCCATATGCTGGGGTAATACCTCTTTAAGTATTTGCCGTTGATCACTCTAGAGAACACAACTCCTTCGAGAGTTTCCAAAATGTAAGCATTACCAGGAGCAGACTGTTTTACCCGATAAGGACCCTCCCAATTGAGGGACCACTTTCCAAATTTAGAGCTCTTAGTCCCGATCGGTAAAACCAACTTCCAAACCAAATCACCATCGGCAAATTCCTTTACCTTTACTTTCTTGTCATACCATCTGGCAATCCTCTTCTTATTCTCTTCAATGCTAATCAATGCCCTCAACTGATGACCTACCAAGTCTTCTAACTCATCTTTCATCAGAGTAGCATAATCATCGATCGTCAATTGATCCTGAAAAGATAATCGCCTAGAACCAATTTTAACTTCCCAAGGCAGGACAACATCGTGTCCATAGACCAACTGATATGGCAAAACTTTAGTTGCACCATGACAAGCCATCCGATACGACCATAAGGCTTCGTTTAGCACCACATGCCACCTCCTAGGGTTCTCTTCAATCTTGCGCTTAATAAGCTTGATAACCCCTTTATTAGTAGCTTCAGCCTGACCATTAGCTTGAGCATAATAAGGAGAAGAGTTTAACACCCTGAACCCCATACTAGTAGAAAATTCATCAAACTCTCCCGATGTGAACATAGTTCCTTGATCGGTAGTAATAGTCTAAGGAATTCCGAATCGGTAAATGATGTGTTCTTTAACGAAATCCACCATGTTTGCCGATGTCACCTTCTTTAAAGGGATTGCCTCGACCCACTTAGTGAAATAATCGGTAGCAACAAGTATGAGCTTATGTCCCCTGCTTGATGGCGGATAAATTTGGCCGATAAGATCAATAGCCCATCCTCTGAACGGCCAAGGCTTAATTATAGGATTCATTACTGATGCAGGTGCCCTTTGCACATTACCAAACTTCTGACAGCCCTGGCACCTCTTGAAATAATTGAAGCAATCTTCAAGGACTGACGGCCAATAATATCCATTTCGCCTAATCATCCACTTCATTTTGAACGCCGATTGATGCGCTCCACATACACCTTCATGGATCTCACCCATCAACTCTTTCGATTCCTCTTTGCCGAGACATCTAAGCAAAACTCCATCAATCGTCCGATAATACAACTCACCGTCGAGGAGCACATACATAGTAGCTTGGAACCTTAGACGCCTTTCAACTTTCCTAGATGGATTCCTCAAGTAATCGGCAATCTCCTTTTTCCAGTCATCAGCAACTGTTACCGATGTCGTGACTTCTTGAATTGGTTGATATCCTGAGGCATTCTGTGCTAACCGATTGGCCTCTTCATTATGCAATCTTGGAATGTGCTCAAGGCGATACTCTTTGAACTCCCTTAACAACTGCAAACACCGTTCATGGGCAGCAATCAAAACTTCACTTCGGCATTCATATGTCCCGATCAATTGGTTAATCACCAACATAGAATCACCGAAGATTTCAACAGCATCGGCATGCACTTCCCTGAGTAATTCTAACCCCTTAAGTAAAGCTTGGTACTCAGCCTGATTGTTTGTTGAAGTAGCAACAATCGGCAACGAGATTTCATACTTCTGTTCTCGGGGTGAAATCAAGAGAATACCGATACCTGCTCCATCCTTGCATGTAGACCCATCAAAGAATAAAGCCCAAGGAGCAATCTCAACAAAGCTCACCATATTACAATGCTGAGTAACAAAATCGGCCATTACTTGACCCTTAACAGCCTTAGCCGATTCATATCTTAGGTCAAACTTTGACAGTGCCAAAATCCACTTACCGATCCGTCCACTCAAAATCGGCATTGACAACATGTACTTGACCACATCATCTTTGCAGACAACGGTGCATTCAGCCGACAGTAAATAATGCCTCAATTTAATGCAAGAGAAATATAAACATAAGCACAATCTCTCTATGGCCGAATACCTGGTTTCAGCATCCACCAACCTTCTGCTCAGGTAATATATTACACGTTCCTTCCCTTCAAACTCTTGAATTAAGGCTGATCCGATAACACCGTCATCTGTAGACAAATATAACCTGAAAGGCTTCCCGTGTTGAGGTGGAACCAAGACTAGAGGATTCACCAAGTATTTCTTAATCTCCTCTAAGGCTGACTGTTGCTCTTCTTTCCATGTAAACTCTTGATCGGCTTTCAACTTTAACAGGGGGCTAAAGGATTTAATCTTACCAGATAGATTAGATATAAACCTTCTGATGAAATTAATCTTGCCGATCAAGGACTGCAACTCAGTCTTGTTCGTAGGAGCAACTACCTTGTTAATTGCATCAATAGACTTCCTACCGATTTCAATGCCTCTGTGATGCACCATGAAACCCAGAAACTGCCCTGCCGACACGCCAAATGCACACTTGTTAGGATTCATCTTTAACCCATGCTCCCTTGTGCACTCCAATATTTTCCGCAAATCGGCAAGATGCTTCTTGAAGCCTCCGGACTTAACCACCACGTCATCAATGTAGATTTCAACTATTGTGCCGATATACTTATGGAAGATAAAATTCATTGCTCTCTGATAAGTAGCACCGGCATTCTTCAAGCCAAAAGTCATGACTACCCATTCAAATAAGCCAACGTGACCCGGACATCGGAAAGTAGTTTTGGATATGTCTTCTTCAGCCATGAATATTTGATTATACCCAGCATTACCATCCATGAAGCTAATAATTTGATGTCCAGTAGCAGCATCGATCAGCAGATTGGCAATGGGCATCGGGTAGCCATCCATCGGCATAGCCTTGTTAAGATTCCTGAAATCAATGCAAGCACGAAGTTTTCCATTCTTTTTATACACATGAACCACATTAGAAATCCAATCGGCATATCGGCATTGCCGAATAAATCCAGCTTCGATTAACTTTGTAATCTCAGCCTTGATGTCGGGTAAAATAGTAGGATTGCATCGGCGCGCAGGTTGCCGATGTGGCTGGAAACCAGACTTGATGGGTAACCGATGTTCAACTATTGATCGGTCTAAACCAGACATCTCTGTATAATCCCAAGCAAAACAATCTTTATTCTCTTTCAATAAATCGGTTAACTGCTGCTTACATTGGGAATCTAACTTAGCACTAATAAAAGTAGGCCTAGGTTTACTACCATCGCCGATGTCAATTTCAAGCAAGTCATCGGTAGACGTAAAGCCCTGCCCCAGCTTTCCGTCGTCAGCGAACCGATCCATTAAAACTCTTCTTCAGGACCGACTGCTTGGATCGGTTTGATGCGGTAATCGGCAACTTTAAGGAACTCTTTGTCCCAGGTTTCGCCAGATATGCACCTGGTCTGCTCGTAAGTTTCCAATTCTGCTGATGCAACAGTAGATGGGGTTTCACTTCGGACGACTTCAATTCTGTCTTCGATCCACTGTACCAGACTTTGATGCATAGTAGAAGGAATATAGCAATTGGCGTGGATCCAATCCCTTCCCAGCAGCAAGTTGTAGGTGCCTTTGCCACTGATCGCAAAGAATGTCGTCGACAAAGTTTTACTGCCGATGGTCAAATCAACACATACAGCCCCCATAGCCGTCGACACGTTACCTTCGAAGTCCTTGAGCTTCATGTCGGTCTTGACCAAGTCCTGGTCGCCTTTCCCAAGTTTCCTGAACACGACATATGGCATTATATTGATCGACGCGCCGCCATCTACCAGCATCTTTGTCATCGGCTGTCCATCCACTTTGCCCTTAACAAAAAGAGCCCTTAAGTGCTGCCTCTCATCATCGGCAGGCTTTTCAAAGACAGCCGTCATCGGATCCAGCACCAATTGCGCCATATCGGCAGTCTCTTCATCATCACTGACGGGTGCCATGAACTCCATTGGCAACATGATGACCATGTTTATGGCTGCCAATGGATCCCTGTCCTTGCGCTTCGGCCTCCATTGCTTCTCCCTCGAGGGTTCTGCATCGTCGTACAGGTCATCACGGCATTGGCGCTGAATCCTTCTCTTCTGGGTCTTAGTCAGACCCTTAGGGCACCACGGAGGAAGCTTAGTTTTCCAGATGGCCTGGTGCTGCTTTCCACCGCTTGCATCGACACTTCTTCCGATGTTGGGATCTCTGGAGAGTACCTCTTCGTCGGGTACTCTTGCATTGGCCATATCTTCCAGCTCCCCTTGATCGACACGCCTGCCAAGCCTGTCACGGGCATTGAGCTTGCCCCCCAGTCGGTCATGTGCCGATCTGTTCTCTCTGAGCGGCTTGGCGTACTTGAGTGCCTGATCATCAAAACAAGGTCTCTTACCTGACCGATCGGCAGCGTAATACCCATTGCACTCTGGACAGTTATCGGCAGTGGGCAGCTTGATGCCTTCTTCCCAACAGTGAATGAAGAAGGGACACTTCCAATGGTCTTTATGCCGAAGCCATTCCCGATGCTCCTCTTCTTCTTGCCGATATTTTTCTTCACGTGATTGCCAATGATCTCGCCTTGGCTGCTTGCGTGTGATTACAACTCCAGGAGCCCTGTTGGCACTGCTGCCTTCATCGGCAACCTTCTTACCCTTTCTGTCATCAGCAAACCTTCTTGCGTCGTGCTCAGGTACTTGGTAGTTAGGATCTACCGATGAACTCTTCCTGGCAGCTTCCGACGTCAGCACTCTGGTTTTTTCACTGATTTCCACCATATTGTTTGAAAACGGGTGCTGATCAATCTTCATCGGTTTCTGGGCCTTAGAATTTTCAAACTTAATGCGTCCAGATTCAATCTCTGACTGCAATTGCTGCCTGAATACTTTGCAGTCATTAGTACTGTGTGAGGTTGCATTATGCCACTTGCAGTACCTAATCTTCTTGAGCTCTTCGGCCGATGGAATCACATGGTTGGGCACCAACTTGATTCGCCCTTCTTGCAGCAATAAGTCAAACATCCTATCGGCCTTGGTGATGTCGAAGGTGAACCTTTTAGTCTCCTTTTGGCCGAACGGACAAGACACACGCTTCTTATCCTTCACCCATTCGGCTGCGTCGACATTCAGCTCTTCATCCGATCTAGAGTCTTCTTCTTTCCCAATGAAGGTCACCTTCTTGCTCCAAGTCTTCCTGGGTTCAAAGGCTTTGATATCTTGATCGGCAATCCTTTGTACCAGATGACTTAGGCTTTCAAACTCCTGGGACGCATATTTGTCCTTGATGTGCGGCAGTAATCCTTGGAAGGCCAAATCTGCCAGTTACCGATCATCAAGCATCAGACGGTAGCACTTGTTCTTCACGTCCCATAGCCTTTGCACAAAGCTTTCTGCCGATTCGTCGTTGCATTGCCTCATTTTGACCAAATCGGTAAGCTTTTTCTCATGTATGCCAGCAAAGAAGTATTTGTGAAATTGCCTCTCTAGATCGGCCCATGTAATTATAGAATTTGGAGGCAACGATATGAACCATGTGAATGCCGATCCAGACAATGACGAAGAGAACAATCTCACCCTTAACTCCTCCCTGCTGGCAGCTTCCCCGCACTGGATGATGAAGCGGTTGATGTGCTCCATTGTTGACGTATCGTCTTGGCCGGAGAACTTAGTAAAATCGGGCACTTTGTACCGATTTGGAAGAGGAATCAAGTCATATGCAGGAGGATACGGAGTTCGATAAGAGTACGTGTTGACCTTGGGTTTGATGCTGAATTGTTCTTTCATGACTTCGGCAATCTTACCGACCCAGTATGCATCCTGCTCTTGCCGACTCATTGGCTGGTTGTTGACTGGTGGAGCCGGCTGATGCGCCTCTTGAAGATGATGCGGAGTAGTCACGGGCGCAGCACCAGTCATCTGAACACTATGCATCGGCTGACTTACCGATGGGTATTTTTGCACACTTAGCAGATTAGGCTGGTTTCCTGTATTCATCGGTTGCTGTACCGATGGTCCGCTTTGAGCATGCACTGGGCCTCCATAATGATACATTGACATGCCAGGCTGCTGAGCTGGCGGCTGGTTGACCCATCCGGGATTATAAAGCATCGGCATATGACTTACCAATGGATGATAGCTGATCGGAGCGTGTGGCTCTTGTATTCTGGAGCAATCAATCACCAGATTACCTTGGGGAACTAATGTCCCAGCTTGAGAGTTTGCCGCCAGCGGTTGACTGCCAGCTGTCATAATGTGTTGCATCAGCACAGAGTTTGCCGATGGTGGCATCAGAGGTACTTGAAGATCATCTGATGGCACATGTACAGTTGGAGCAGGCGCAGAGTTGTGCATCATAGGGGTCATCGGCTGTGACTGCGTTGCCGATGCGGTAGAGTTCCTCCAAGTTGAACTATCTCCTTGCACCAGATTAGATCCAGCATATAGATTCGGGCATACCGTATCCCCACCAGTTAGCAGGGGCTGGTCCTGAAATTGCCGACGCTGCTGGATCTGTGTTGAGCTTGGTGACACTGCCGGGGTTCGGTCTTGGCGATGTAGCCACATCGGCGGATGGTTCCACAGGAATGGAAGACGCCATTGGGGCTGCCGATGGACTTGTAGATGCCAATCCAGGTTGATGATACGCTGGACCGACATATCGCGGTGCATGTCCTTCCTTGAATGATTGTGTAACAGCGTTGTAGACAGTATTGGACAGCATGTTGGAGTGGCTAATTAATGCTTGACTTACAGCGACATTAACCATCTCTTGTAGCTTACCAAGATTGGCGTCGTACGTGACCTGCCGTGGCAACGGCGGGTCTTGCTTCTAGATTGCTTCGCCGCTCCTGCTGAGGCTGAAGGATTTGAGATATAACTGCCTGTATTCCTCCATAGCCTGCTCCATGGCCTGCTTCTGATCATCTTTCAGATCGGCCTCAGAGAATTCAATGACGTTCCTCTGGTTGACGTCAGCGTGATCACCCATGATAGATGTGTAGATTAGTATAATCGCGTCCCACCGAGCGTGCCAAAAGAGGTGTTGACACAAAAAGCATCAGGATCTGCGAACACCTCGGGCTATTACCCAAAGCTCGGTATCCGGAGGCGTGCCAGTCGATTTGACCAGTTAATCAACAAGGACGATAACTAGAGCAAGATCCAATCCAGACAACGGCGATGCGCCCGGATGCTGGGATTGAGGCTTGATCAGGATAACTAGAGCAGAGCTGAACGAGGCAACAGCGATAGGCCCGGATGCCAAGGCTCAGAGGTACTCCCACGCGGAACTTGCAAGGATTTGACGGAGATCAAGGTGATGCAGCCCGTCGAAGCTTGAAGAACTCGTTAAAAGCTATAACTAATGCAAAAAGGGTAAATTGCGATAAAAAGTAGAATAAGAGTAAAATTGGTTTGTTTGATATTGGATTGATTTTTTCTCCGTAGCCCTCGGGCACGTATTTATACTCCCGCATGGAGAGTTGTACAAAGACACGACACGTATCCTTCCTAAAACAAACTCCTAATTTTAAAGAAACTGACTCGCGCAGGAGCCGGATAACAATATTTATTTTCCTAAACAAACACGTCTATTTTAAAGGAAAATAAACGACTCATGCAAGAGTCGGACTCAAACTACTATAATAATAATACTGGTACAAAACACCAGTTTCCTTATTCTTCTCTTCGATGGAAACTTTACATCGGCAGATCCCTTCAATCCGCTCCTTCCTTCTTTGACCACAGGTAGCCTTCTGCTGACATCAAATGCTAAGTTATGATGTACTCATCGGCACCCCATGCCCATCGGCATCGGCAATACTTCCCGATCGGCGACCTTGTACTGGTAACTGTCTTCACCAATCAGTCCCTATCGGCAATCGGCAACCACTCTTCATCGGCGGTCGGCAATGACCCTTCATCGGTAATCGACAATGTCTCCTCATCGGCAATCGACAATGTCTTCTCATCGACAATCAGCATCAGCAAGACCACCGATTAACTTTTGTCGGCAAGAATCATCCAGCCTCCATCGGTAGCGCACTTGGTCTTCCCACAGCACTCTCATCGACAATGTTGACTCATGATTTCCCGATGCCGATAGAAAACAGCCGTTGACCAGTCAAGCCTTAGCTCATTTGACACGTGCTGAAAAACGGTGTCAACAACCCTACGTAACACTACTCTCTTGGTAAACAAGAAGCACAACGTCGAGATTGGAGGTTTACCGTGCGGCGGCGATTTCATCGCTGTATCTCCCCTGCATAGACATCTCATCTCTACATGGGGGAACAAAACAGATCTTAGAGCAGGGCAGATCAGATCAACCAAGCAAAGCAGAACAGAGAAGCGCAGATCAGATCAAACATGAGCAAGTCTGATACATGGGGTCAAGCACGTACAGAAGACAAATCACAAAAGCAAACAACAGATCTAGGAGGAAACACTGACCTCAACTGACAAGGTAAGGCCAAATAAAACTTCACTTCCTCTGTCAAGTACCTCAGTCAACAACTATTACTCCAAGATTCAGATTCATATGAATTCCTGCACTCAATTTTTTGAAATAACAAAAACATCTTATGTTACCACTTTCAGAATATCAACTCTAGGGAAGTACAAGCAATCAAGAAAAGATGATTTTAACAGCAACGACTTGTATGAGGTAAAAGTACTTCAGATGTTTAATGCATACAAAGATATAAATTATGTAAACTACTAAAATCTACTATTTCCTGCAGCAATCATTTGGATCACTAATGACTTTGCTACAAGCACCATCTAGTATGATCACATACTAGAGGTTCAAACTTATTGCATAGCTACCATGTTTCAATATATTCAATTATGAAAGCTCAAATGAAATCATTATACATGTAAACTGTTTTTTACTAGCAGAACAGTATGTACATGACAATTAGTATAACAGAAGATAACGCAACATCAACAAACTCACATGGTACACAAGCATTAAGCGGAATACAACCAGCTCCATATCAAGTATTTAGAGGTTCAAATACTTCATCTCAGCTGTTCAATCCCTACACATACAAGAAGGTATTCAATGGATGCTTAATCAATTCAAACACATATTCTTTCCACAATATAATTCTATATTTTCTATGCAGGGAGGATACACTGAACTTATAATGGAACAGATAAACAACTCTCAAGACGACAGTCAGGCAAACAAGACTGCACAGGTATAATTTTCTTTGCAACTATTCATATATTGCAATACTGATACATAAAAATTACAAACTTTTCAACAGTACAAATTCTACAAATATTAAGTGCAATTATTTATTATCTATGCAGGTAAATGAAGAAATGCAAGGTTCAATACATACAAACAAAACAACGGGATGATCATTAACTGAGATGACACTAGGGACTGACATGTTTTAGGTCAAAACATATTATACACCAATCATTTGCATATCGCCATTATCATTATTATTTATCTCGTACTAAGAGAAACATTGTTATCTAAAAATTTCAGAATATCAACCTTGATGACTATTATGTCATCTTTGGACTTCAATCTCAGTGGTCAATATCAGAGTCAACAAGAATATTGTCGACGTTTCGACCCAGGGGGTCAATCACCAACTAGTAAATTCGTATATTGCGTGCTCCCACTCCCAGATGTGATGCAAGAAGAACGAAATATTTATCCTGGTCCGGGCAAAGAAGGCCCTACGTCCAGCGGGGAAGGAAGAATTGTATTATCTCGCACCGAAGTGCTCATACAGGGGGTACAAGCTGGTTTACACGGGGGTGCTCGGAGTGAGCTGAGGCCTAGGACTATCCTGGCTACCCTAGGTGAGTCGGTTGATTGCTTGAGATGTTGATCAAGCCATCACTGGATTGTATTGTGTTCGGAGGTGGCACTCTGTTGCGTATGCTAGTGGATTTGTGGAGAGTGCTAGTGGGTGTTGTTTAAACGGCAGCAAGTGTGAGTGGATGTCTTGCTGTTGTGTTCTGATGTGTGAGGTTATGCCCCTATTCTGTGTCCCGATGCCCTCCCTACTATCCCAGCGTCCCCTTTTATAGACCAAGGGGAGACCTGAGAGTATAGAGGTCCTAGACTGTAGCGGCATGGGAGGCGTGTCCATGGCGCCATGCTTGCGGTGGGACGTCGATCGCTGTAGCGGTATGGCTTTCCGGTCCTTCCGGTGCTTCAGGGCATGGTGATAGCGGAGCAGACGCTGCCAAACATCATGGTGTAGGACGATCGGCCTCCAGTGGACGGGTGCGAGCTTTGCAGCCAATGCGGAGCGGATAGGACGGGTCCCATGCCCGAGTGGTTGGAGGTGATGGTCGAGCCCTCGGGTCGAGGAGCGTCGAGGCCTGCGTGACCCTGACGCACCCCTGTAAACACGGTCGAGGGTTGTTCCGTTCATGGCTCGAGGGGGTGCCTTTGGGTTCTATACTTGTGACGTGGCTACAGTGGCCGCACGATCGTCAGAGAGCCCGAGTATGGGCGACGAGTTGATAGATTTTACCATGGTAGTGGCCGCCCATGGCGTTAGGCGGGAGCAGTGGGCGCATTGGATTCCTTTTACCCCATACTAGGAGTGGGTGAGTCGATCGAGCCTCCTGCTCGCGGGTCGTTCGATCAACCCCCTGTCCGTCATTGGAGGGGTCGAGGTCGAGGGTCGATCGATCGACGCTCCTTCCGTTGTCCGAGGGGTCGAGACAGAGGGTCGTTCGATCGATCCCCCTTCCGTTGTTCGAGGGGTCGAGGTCGAGGGTCGTTCGATCGATCCCCCTTCCGTTGTTCGAGGGGGATCCTGCCTACTGTCCACATGGTAATGGGCCGGCCCATGACTGGTCATGTTTGATGGGGAGGTAGGCCCCTGCTTCATGGGCCTTCCCTTATAGGTTGGATGGCTTTTGGATTTTGCATGAATATTAAGCACTAAATCGCCAGAGATTAGGGTACCCCTTACCTTTGTACCCGACAGTAGCCCCCGAGCCCCTATGCGGATAAGGTGAATCCGTATAGAGGTTGTTGCTGATGATTTGTGGGGTTTGTTAACATGAAGTGGAGTTGAAGTACCTAGTCTCGAGGTGCAGGGTTTTGTTACGTTATCTCGCTGTGAGGGGGGGCCGCGAGCCTCCCCCATGGGGGTAGCCCCCAAGGCCCCAGAGGAGTGATTAAAAATTCCTCTGGGGGCTTTCGATTTGTGTCTTATCGAGGGGGATTGGTATTAACTGGAGTCATAGTGCCCCGTCGAGAGGTCAACTCTGTCTACCAGGCTCCGAGTGTTTTCGACCCTCTTTCATCGAGGGGTGTCATGCGTAGTCTAGCCCTCGAGTCTCATGTGGCTGGGCTTTTGCTACCTCATAGCGTCCTTCCCACGGGTCTGTGCACTCGGATTGTGGGGTGAAGAGCATCGTGCTATCCTCGTTCGGACGGGCCTCGAAGTCCTCAGTGAGCTGGTAATGGGGAGATCCAAGTGAGAACTTGTGCCCCCTTCGACAGGGGTCGACAGAAGCCCTGAGGCGTCCTCATTATGCAAAACCGTGTCGATTACCTAGGTGCCAACTCTGTTCAATGAGAGTCGGTGGCTCGATGCCTCCCGTCGTAGGGATCCTTGGGTATTCCCTGGTTATGCCTTGGATATGTCCTGGGAGGACTCGAGAGTTCGCTCTCGAGCTGGGCTTCGTAGTTGCCCCCCCTGGGTCATTCCTGACTTTGGTACTCGAGGGCGGTTGTCGAACCCTGTTCGAGGGCCAGCCTTTGCCCCCTTGAGATTTGGGGGTGGACCGGAGTCCGTTTTACTTCCCTAGGAAGGAACTGCTCGAGAGCGGCTGTCGAAACCCTTTCGAGGGCCAGCCTTCGCTCCCTCGAGAGTTCGATGGACGGGTTGACGCCCGTTGCTTACCTCCGAAGACAACGCCCGTCATTGCCCGTCGTCCGCTGTAAGCGCGTCTTTTTAGGAGGTGTCTGTTCGACTGCAACCGTAGCAGGCGTAGGGTGCGGCGAGGAGTGCGGTGACATGATAGATGCGCCTTTTCCTATGGAATCTGAGGGTGGTGGTAGGTAGGTGCATTAAATGCGGAAATTTACCTGCCTTTCGATGGATCTGCCCATTGTGCTTCCGGTTATAAATACGGGGGCAGGGGTTCGGCTTCCTTACGCTTGCCTTTGCCTTCCTAGCCTTCTTTCTCTCGCCATTGCCTTCGTTGCCCTCTGAGCCCGATCTCTGTGTGCGTGAGTAAGGAGAGGAAATATCGGGAACGCACCTTCAACCCCTACTTCCGAGCGCACCTGCTTTCCCGCTGCCATGGCCAGCTATACCCTCGCGGGCCCCGACGCTTGGCTCCCTTCGACGGCGACCGTGGAGCGGCTAAGAGACCTGGTGGAGAGCGGCCTTCTCCGGCCGGTCACTTCGGTGGACCGACCGGAGTGGATGGTTCCGCCGGAGTCGGATCGTCAGCCCAACCTACCGGAGGGCTACGTGGTCAGCTTCGAGGTCTTCCACCAGGCGGGGCTGGGATCTCCCCCCAGCCGTCTCTTGCGGGGGATCCTCCACCATTACGGCGTGGAGCTCCAACACCTCTCCCCCAACGGCGTCTCCCACGCAGCGGTCTTCACCGCCGTGTGTGAGGGGTACCTGGAGATGGAGCCCCACTGGGAGCTGTGGCTCCACCTATTCGAGGCGAGCCTGTTCCATGCTCTGGCCGAGAGCGGCCGTCGGAGGATGGTCCAGGCGGGGTGTTGTAGAATCAGCCTCAAGAGGCCGGAGGACTGGATCTCGGTGAAGATCAAGTCAAGCCATTCGGGTGGCACTCTGGGTGGTTCTACCTGAGGAACGATGATGACTTGCTTCCCCCTTACACTGGAAGCACGGTGTCCCGCAGAAATACCAGAAGCACCTCGAGCACCTGCTTAGCGCGATCTCTCGTCTGAAGCGGGAGGGGCTTACGGCGGCGGTCGTCGCGTCGGCCTTCTACCAGCGGCGAGTCGTGCCGCTGATGGCTCGCCCGCTATGCCTCGACGAGATGCGCCCGGGGGTGGATCTCACGGGGTGTCGTCTTGTGGAGGATGAGTTGCCCCTCGAGAGGGTGGTCCGTCCAGTGCGCACCTCCTTTGCCGGTGCGTTCGAGGGGGAGCACGTCGCCCGCGTCCCCAGGGTGCTGGATAAGGGCCACGTCCGGCTGGTATGACACCTCTTTCTCCGTCAATGTCCTCTTGTTTGTCTTGTTTGCTTCCTTTGCCTCCCTACTAACCGCCTTGCGTTCCTCAGAGGAACGTCGTCTTCCGGAAGTCGCTGCCATCGGTGAAGGAGGAGAGGAACGACTCCTAGGTGAGACGCCATCAGGTCGAGCAAGACAAAAGAGACAAAGATAAAGCCAAGGAGGAGAGGGGCAAAAAGGTCCGAGAGAAAGAGGCGCGTGACCGACGCCGTTCACGGCAGAGGCAAGCCGGCCTCCCCGAGAAGGAGTCCCCCTCAGAGGAGGATGAGGATGAGGGGTCGAGTAGTGACGAGGTTATTAAGAACAATGGCATGGCGTAGTGGTATCAGGTTAGGCCTATCGCTTCCGTCCTAATCGATATCGTCCTTATGCAGGGAGAGGAGCAGGAGGAGGAGGTCGAGCCGCGACGAGGGCTCGAGGAAGGAAGAGCGGCGCCCGAGCGGTAAAGGGCGGCCGCCGGTAGCAGAGGGGATAGGGGGTCGACATCGAGGTCGGCCTCGACCACCGGGGTCGAGTCGGAGGGCGAGGGCCCTGCAGCTTCTCAGGGTGGAGTGGCACTGCGGACGCGTAGTCGTTTGTCGCAGTCCCCGTCAAGGGGTCGGTCGAGCACGTCGCTGGTGCCAACTCGGTCGAGTGCACGGGCCTTGGGCCCGTCGACCCAGGAGGAGACCAGGACGGCGGCGACGAGGACGTCGTTGACCCCTGCCCCCACTGCGGCTAGTACTGGAGGGAGAAGCGGCTCCTGGGGAGCCTTGCAGAAGCCCCCAAGCGGCTCGAGACCCGCTGGTCGGGCCCCCCTGATTCCGCTAGGGCAAGTTGCTTCCCCTTTGGTCCTGAATTTCCTTTGCGTTGGTTACAATTTGCGCTTACCGTTGCGCATGCATTCCTTTTTTAGGGTGAAGCGCTCGTTGGAGGCCGCATCCCCCACCCCAGCCAAGAAGCTGAGGGTGGAGGCTGCGGCTAAGATGGCGGCCGGAGCCAGCCCTGCTACCCTGTCCCCCTCAACCCACACCCTAGGTGTGGCATGGGCGGCCAGGGCACGGGAGCCGATGGAGCGCAGGCAGGCGCAGTCGGCCGCGGAGCGAGCTCGGGCGGCGGAAGAGGCGGGTCGATCCGCCGCGTCGACTGGGTCTGCCGGCAAGGTGGGCGAGGCTGTGCCCACTGCCCGGTCGGAGGAGGGCGTGCCGGCGGCCTCGGAAGGCATAGGGCCGGTAGCAGCTACGGCCGTGGTGGAGGCGGTCAACCACCAAACCTCCGTAGATGTGGAGGTCGTCGACCTGACCGCCACCGGTGAAGGGGAGAAGCCGGAGCAGTCGTCGCCGTCGCGGTGGCCCAAGTGCCTGGTGTCGCTAGAGGCGCGCCAGCGGCTCGAGCGCGAGGAGAAGGCGCGGCAAGAGGGAGATGCGCAGGCGAGCCCTCCTTCCCCGCAGTCGGCGTTGTCTGAGGAGGAGGGTCGCGCCCCGACCCTACCCCTCGAGGCGCCCGCAGCTTCTTCACCGGGCGGGGGAGCGGCTGGCGCTGCGCCGGAGGTGCCGCCATTGGTAGAGACCCCCGTCGAGGAGGAGGGAGGGGCCAAGGGGCTCGAGGTGACTCCCGCGGTGGAGACGACAACGATGGCGGAGACGGCGGCGGAGATAGCGGCAGTGACGGAGATGGTGGCGGCCCCCTGACCCGAGCCGGAAGGGACCGTTGCGGCGTGGGAGGGAAGCGGCGCACCGGACGTAGACATGTCCGAGGCGGCTGCTCGGCCTCGCCTCGAGGTCAGGCAGCCGTCTTCTCGAGGTGCTCCGCCCCCTGGCTTGGTTGAGGTGGAGGGAGGGGACGTGCTGCCGGATTGTGGCGAGCCCACCGCGCTTGAAGCTAACATGCATTTCCTCTACCGCCCAGGACTATTTCCGCGGTGGGGGCCTCCTCCACCTCGAAGCGATGACCCTGAGGGGTCGTTGGCGGCCTTACAAGACCGCTTCGAGGCCAGGATCGCCCAGCTCGAGGGGGCGACCTACTTCCCCAACCTCGCAGAGCGGGTGATGGCCCACGGGGGTACCCTCGAGATGGGTCAGTCCATTATGGACGAGGTGAAGGGGAGGGTCGACCGCTCCAGCGATCTCTGGGGGCAGGAGGTGCTCGAGCTGCCCGACCCCAGAGACCCAGGGCACACTTTCTTCAAGCTCGATGATCAAGCCGAGCTCAGAGAGTGGGAGCACCTGGAGGAGTTTCGGGCGTGGCTCGACCACGTGACACACGTGGCCGTGGGAGTCGCGTCCGAGGATATGTATAAAGGGATGGTGGTAAGTTTCGTCCTCTTTTTCGGATTTATCTCGGTTGTTTCGCCGTCCTTTTTTGTGACCTTCCCTTTTGTCCTTGGTAAGCGCTGAGGGAGAGGTCGCATGACAAGTCCCAGGTCATCCTTCCGGTGCTTCAGTGCATGGTGATAGCGGACCGGACGATGCCAAACATCATGGTGTAGGACGATCGGCCTCCAGTGGACGTGTGCGAGCTTTGAAGCCGATGCGGAGCGGATAGGATGGGTCCCATGCCCGAGTGGTTGGAGGTGACGGTCGAGCCCCTGGGTCGAGGAGCGTCGAGGCCTGCTGACCCTGACACGCCCCTGTAAACACGGTCGAGGGATGTTCCGTTCATGGCTCGAGGGGTGCCTTTGGGTTCTGTACTTGTGATGTGGCTACAGTGGCCGCACGATCGTCAGAGAGCCCGAGTATGGGCGACGAGTTGATAGATTTGACCATGGTAGTGGCCGCCCATGGCGTTAGGTGGGAGCAGGTGAGCGCATTGGATTCCTTTTACCCCATACTGGGAGTGGGTGAGTCGATCGAGCCTCCTGCTCGCGGGTCGTTCGATCGACCCCCTGTCCGTCATTGGAGGGGTCGAGGTCGAGGGTCGATCGATCGACCCTCCTTCCGTTGTCCGAGGGGTCGAGGCAGAGGGTCGTTCGATCGATCCTCCTTCCGTTGTTCGAGGGGTCGAGGTTGAGGGTCGTTCGATCGATCCCCCTTCCGTTGTTCGAGTGGTTGAGTTCGAGGGTCGTTCGATCGATCCCCCTTCCGTTGTTCGAGGGGTCGAGGTCGAGGGGGATCCTGCCTACTGTCCACATGGTAATGGGCCGGCCCATGACAGGTCATGTTTGATGCGGAGGTAGGCCCCTGCTTCATGGGCCTTCCCTTATAGGTTGGATGGCTTTTGGATTTTGCCTGAATATTAAGCACTAAATCGCCAGAGATTAGGGTACCCCTTACCTTTGTACCCGACACATATCTTAGGTAATTATCACATAGTATGTACTGAACATGAAGCATGATAAAACTTATCTTTTATAAAAAAAAATAGGGTCGACATATTACAAGTGTTGCTCATGAAGACAGAACAAGCACAAGCATTGCTGATGATGACATAACAAGCTAAGTGATAGCTGATGAAGATATATCTGAAACAGAAGAAGTTCATTGGCAGACTCAACTATTCAATAACATGAACCTTGATGAGGTAAGTGAATTTTAAAAAAATTCATGTCTTACAACAATAATCACTTAAGAAAGGCCAAAAAATATAAATAAACTTACTGAATTCTCACAGGAAGACCATGGACATGAAGCCTTGACCGTCTAGGCACAAAACCATACAAGTCCAGATACTACATCAGCAGTAACAACTGAAAATAAAGAAGTAGATGGCAGCCAACCACTCACTGAGAAAGAGATTGAAGATTTCATTCAGAATGAGCAGGTGGCAGCATCTGAAGGAAACAATGCACCTGTCAGTAGCGTGTATACACCCCAGATAGGAATGCAATTCAAGGATAGGGATGTAGCTCACCATTTCTTCAACTTTTATGCCTTCCTAGCTGGATTTGAGGTAGTCATAACACATACTACAAGGACAACGAGCAGAAAAAGGAACAATGAGATAGTCAAAGTGATAATGTGATGCAATCGATATGGAAAAGAGAAGGAACCAAAGACTGTAGAGCAAGAAGAAGCATAACTGGACAATGACATTGGAAAGAAACCAAAAGTAAAAAGGAAAACAAATGTGCACATCAAATCAGGTTGTCCTTGTTATATGATGGTGAAAGAAGAAAATGATTATTGGAAGGTAATGAAGCTTGACATGGACCATAATCATGAGCTAAGTCCTAGACAGAGAGATCAACTGTTTTCTGGACATAAGTACATGAGTGATATGGAAAAAGCATTGATCAGGACTCTCAATGACAATAACATCCCAACCAGAAAGATGATATCTATCCTATCATATCTTAGAGGGGGGTCTCAGCACTACCTATGAAAAAGAAAGATATCAGCAACTACAGGACAAAGATCAATAGAGAGGTCAAAGGATCAGATATGACAAAAGTGCTGAATTACTTCAGAGATAAACAGAAGCAAGATCCTAGATTTTATTACAAGTTCAGCCTAGATGAAGACAAGAAAGTCAGTAACCTATTGTGGGCAGATTGCTCATCACTCAAATATTATAGAGATTATGGTGACTGTGTTAGTTTTGACACAACCTACATGACTAACAGATATAACTTACCAATTGCACCTTTTGTTGGAATAACTGGACATGGTCAAACCTGCATATTTGCATGCGCCTTCCTTCATGATGAAACAATCGAGACATTCAAGTGGGTGTTTCAAACTTTCCTAGAAGCAATGGGGGAGAAAACACCCTAAAACTATCATTATAGACCAAGACAAAGCAATGAAAGCATCTATTGAACAAGTGTTTATCAACACAAGACATAGAAACTGTTTGTTCCACATAAAGAACAAGTGCTACAACAAGAACCTCAAGGTGTTGACAGCAAATGAGGGACTCTATGAAGACTTTGAAGACACAATCAACAATTCTCTAATAGTTGAGGAATTCGAAGAACTGTAGCAAACAATGATACAAGACAAGAACCTACAAAGTAACAAATACTTCAAAAAGATGTGGGACATGAGACACAGGTTCATACCAGTCTACTACAAGAATGATTTCTTTCCATTCATTCAAACAACTTCTAGAAGTGAGAGTACAAATTCAAGATTCAAAGATAATGTTGGACCAACATACAACATCATTAGCTTTTTGAAAGAATACAGTCGAATAGTTGATAACATCAACAAAGCAAAAAAATTGGAGGATACATATAACAACTAGAAGAGGCAGAAAGAATTACTTTTTGACTACACAATAGAGCAGGAAGCGAAGCAGATGTATAACAGAAATATTTTCAAAAAGTTTCAGCTCCACCTTAAACAAATAGCAAGGCTGAACTATGTTGGTATTTCTTATGACTATTGGATAAATCTGCAAGCGCATAGATATACCGTTGTAGCACTTCACCTAGAAGTATTCTAAGGCATCGTAATTTATATTTTCCCAAGGGAAAGCTGGGCTAGAAATGATAATTAGATAGAGATCCTAGAGAGCACCTCAACTTAGTACCAACTAGTATAGAGGGGTAAACGATAAATGTGATAGGAAGGGGTTGATGTATGAATAAGCCTAGGTAAAAGATACTTAGAACGGACTAGTTTTGTCCTCCTACTTATAACGAGAGAGTACAAGGGACTCCTATGCAATTCACTCTACTTCAATATACTTAGCCAATTAACTAGTCTAAATACTATAGTTTGCCTCCTCAATACAAGTATGCTAGGCGAGGGGATAGATCAGTAGGAGAACAAAACTCCTACCGAACCGCTCCCTCTTCTTACGGGGGCCTTACCTATTAAGAACTTGCCTAAAAACACGTGGTGGAATACAAAGACTAGACAAGGTTGTCACTCTCTTGCTAGCTACCACAAACAATCCGTGCAACAAGCGGTAACCAAGGAAAAGATGATGTATAAGCACCACGCTTACACACAACTTATTACTTTGACTATGATCTATAATCAAAGCACCCTATGACAGGCAATGATCGCATACGGGAAAGGCCACAAGGATCACAGACTATGAATGTAAAGGCTATTAAAGAGCAAAAGCATATAACAATACTATATCTAGTATAGTAATGCTCAAAGTAAATACTAAGTAATGTAAAGAGAAAAGATAATATATTGAATAAGATAAAGTCTTACAAAGAAGGAAAGATAAAAGAGCTATACCAGACTTTCCAGAAGACAACTCTGGAAATCCCGAGCGCAGCTCGACTCAACTCTAACTCCCACTCTAGACTAAACTACTAGAACAATCTAAGGAATAGAGCTTGTAGGCTTCTTCACCATGTGTAGAGAGGGGGGGTGTGACCCTCTATTTATAGTGGGGGATGGAGTAGGGGCTACTCCATCGCCACGTTAGCTATCCAGGGCCTTCCATCCTCCACCCTTGGATCAAACTGCCTTAGAACCGACCAAGGATGGATGGTTGTGATTTCCACCATGTGTTGAGTGGTATGGCCGTTGGAGGAGCCAAACCGACCTAGGGGGTGGTCGGACGACTCCCCCTATGGTCGGTGGGCCCTCCTCTGGCCTCCTGGAGATGGCCCACTGGTCATGGACCAAGTGGGGAGCCTTGTGGGCCCATGTCATGGTCGGTCGACCCCCTAGGGGTTCTGGACCACCTCCATCGTCCTGATGTTGGTCCCACTTGTCATTGATGTTAATTGCTAGTTCTGAGGTGGTTGTCACGTTTATCTCCTTGGTGTGGGCTCATGGATCCATGTGCTACTGTTGTGAGCCGTTGAGAGAAAACACAGAGTGATCCAATGGTTGGATTTCACTCTAGAGTGCCTCTCTTGGATCATGGCCGAGGGGGGCGCCAGATGGTCCCATAGGGTGGTCGGACGACCCCCTATGTGGGTCCCACTGGCTCTCCTTTGCTTCATTTACTCATTCCTGCATTCAAACACTCATGGACATGTGGAACTAGTTATTTGATAAAATATGCTCATGATGTGTTTGTTCATCCTTGATCCTGAGGTTGGTGGCATCATTTTGGTTATGAAAAAGGGTACCGTAATTTGTGTCAACAAGATCCCCCAAGCTTAATGTTTGCTCGTCTCGAGCAAACAATTAAACTGAGCTCGATGGATCAGGAGTTTCTACTATGCTTCATATTTCAAGAGTACTAAATCTACAACAATCATACTTCTCTTTTGAATGGAAAAATTAGCAATAAAGACTCACCCATATTACCTTAGTCCTTCATGGGGCTTATAGCTTTATCCTTCGTCTTGGGAAGTTGAGAGATAGAACAACTCGACTTGAGCACTAGTTTTCTCATTCTTTCACAAGTTTCATATCGGAGGTTTTTTTTCAGGATTTTGTAAAAGAAAACTTAGTGTTCCTCAAATGGTACTCTTGAGTCGCTCATAAGGTGTATGATTCCTCACCAAGGGATATATCAAAGTTTGTCGTCTTTCATCCTATCTCTAAAGCTTATGTGGGGCTATAGGTAGGGATCAGAGATGTAGCAAACTTACCTTGCATATGTTGTAAAGTCAAATTCTGGATCCAAGGAGAGAAATGTCATACTCTTAGATCAAGATGTGCAAGTGTGTGGAAACATGGTAAATGATCAATACTCCGATGTATGATCTCTCTTTCCTAACTTATTATTTTGAGACATAGCTATCTATATATATATATATATATATATATATTCAAGAGAGAGCTTTGGAGTGCTCAAAAAACTTGGGACTTTAGAGTGCCCCTAATTTTTTTTTCATAATTCTGCATAGTCTATGTCTCATTAACTAGCAACAAACTAGAGAGAGTTTTTTTATATTAGAGCATGGAGTATGAACTATGTGGAAATGTAAGGCATGTTTCTATGTATTTCTAGTGTAGAAGCAGCATATATATGTGGCATGTATGTGATCTTGATCTTGGGAGCATGATAAATCTCTCAACAAGGGTCACAAAACTTGATCAAACTCAACACAAAGCAAACAGCTTATGTAGAAAGCTTATATCATGAAAGAGTATGTATGGCTTTGGTAGGAATTTTTACCATTGAGGAACAAAAAGTGTTTTTTTCATTTTAATAAATAAAACTTCGATAGTCATTCTTGCTTAGAACAATATTATAGCAGCTCTTATCTTCTCATATCATGTCTCACAACAACTTAGACTTAGTTACAACATTTGCAACCCACAAAAGTTTCAGGTTCATGATGGATTCTTTTAAGCCAAGTAATCCATACTTAGAGAAATACCAAGTTGTAAACTAAGTACTAGAGAAACATTTAGCAGAGCAACTATTCATCATTTCCATAGGAGATAAATTTTCATGGAACATGTGAGAGTGGAGAAAAGAGAAAGTCTTTTTATTATTTTCATATGTAGATTTTTTTAAATGCAAATGAAGGATAAGCAAAGAAGTGCATAAATATAAATGTTGAAATTAAAAACTTACCTTAGTGGGGGAGGGAACCTCCCCCAAGCTTGTCCTTTGCTTAATAATGCGGCGGATGTGGATGTAGTTGTCGCCATAGGTCCCAATGCCAATATTGTTCTTCTTGCATGGCTTGGATGTCTTCGGCAGTTTGTTGGACGATGTGTGCTGTCTCATCGTGCTCAACACGCAGCTCACCAAAGGTATTGGTGAGATGATCAAATTGTTGCCGCTGTTCTGATGCTCCCTTTCTCGTGTGGACGAGAAGGATTCCCATGCTCTTTGCGGACGTGATGGTCGAGGAGGCATGCCACTAGGAGTGTGCATGGGATCAGAAGATGCATCGTCTTCCTCCTCGCCAATAGCTCCTCCGGAAGGACCACCTTGCTCAAGATGAACAAAGTAAAGCCCCTCCTGAGTTCTCCTGTCTGAACATGCAAAACCTCTTTGTCCAATTCCTTGATCTAAATCAAGGGTTAGCTTACGGGTCCTATACAACTGAAGTTGCCTATTTGGAAGAGGCACCTCAATTGTATGGCCACCGTAGGTCATTTTAAGATCACCATTGGCATCTCTTTTTAGCATTTGAACAGTTGTAAGATATTCTTCTGAGATTACAGCTATAGGAGCAGAGATGTAGACAAAGGGTTGAGTGCCATTTAGCAGGTTCATGGATTCGGCAAGACGAGTAATTAAAGATGTGAATTGAAAAGATTCATTACTCTCAATTGAACTTTGCCAAAATTCCACTAAACATTTTACAGGAGAGATTTGAATTTTGTTTACCATGGCATAAAGCAATTTTAATTCCATGTCACTTATCAAGCTAGCATTACTTCCAGGAAACAAAGTCATTTTCATCCAAAGATGCATGAAGTGAAGGGTTGGATTATGAATTTCCTCAGGTTTAGGATTTGAACAATCATTAAGAGCAGAGATAGAGAACCAAAACTTCCTCTTGTTAAACCTACGCATGGCAAGGTCTAGATCTATCAAGCATGAGTTTTCAAAGCCAAGAGCAGTATTTAGATTACTCCAAGTTAGACTATGGCTTTGATTAAACATGTGAAAGGAAATCCCAACATTAGAGACTTGGAGAGAGCATAAAAATTCTATGGTGAGCAACTCAATTCCATGATCATCTACTTGCCAAAAGCTAGACCAACCAAGAGTAGAAACGATAGAGTCGAATTCGGTGGTCATACCTGCGTTGGAGAGAAGACTCGGATCCAATATCCTTGTGTGCTCGAAAGATCGATCCCGAAGAGAGAGATATCTTTGGTACTCTAGTTGGTCGAACCAGAGACCACTTCGTTGGTCATAGGTCCTCATCGGGGGTACCATGAATGTCCCGATATGAGGTACCTTCGTTGGCACTTCTTCCTCCTGAGGGTGTTCATTCGTTTGGAGGTTCTCCCAAGTGTATTAGGTAGAACCTCCCCTTCTTCTTCCTTGGGAACTATCCTCGGTTGGGTGGGAGCAACGAGATGAGCTCCCACTTATAGCTTGTTTCATTTTCTTGAATGCGGATGTCAATGGGTTCTTCATCTTTAGAGGGGAAGAGGCAAGACTAGGATACGGTTGTATGTGGAGAGAGTTTCCTAGTTTGCTTTGCGGGGATAGGATGGAACTAAGAGAAGCTTGATGAAGAGATCATCTTGTAGACTAGTGAGAGCAGCAATACTTCTCTTGAGAGATAAGAACTTCCCTTGAATAAAGAGAGAAGAGAGCAAGGCAAGGAGAGGCTTGAGCTAGAACTGGATTCTGGTTGAGGTGTGAGGGATTGAGCTCTCCTTGTGTGAGGGATTGAACTCTCCTTGTATGGGGTTTTATAGAGAAAGGAGATGGCACCAAGGGGCACCATGGGGTGGTCGTCCGACCACCCCTTGGCCATGCCCTTGGATGCTATGATCACTATCTTTAGTGGATGCCTTACACAAAGCAAAAGAGGGAGAGGAGGTGACCATAGAGTGGTCGGCCGACCCCCTTAAAGTGGGGATTCCACTCATGCTTTGTCTAGTGCTTGGTGAAAGGTGAAAGATGCTATGTGATGTGATCAAAAGCTGAGCTAAAGTGCTCAAGATTCTCTTCTTTAAACAAAGAGTAGTGGGGGACAAAGGTATGTCATGCTTTGGTCAAAAGTGATTGATGTGTTTTCTTTTTTTTAAAGCATGACAAAGTGAAAGTGATAGGTGTCATGATTCCCCACTTTGGACAAGGAGTAGTGGGAGACAAGGATGTGTCATGCTTTAACCAAAAGTGATTGATGTACTTTAAAGCATGACAAGACAAAAGAGATGTCCCCTAAAGATAAATCTGATTTTTGAAAGCCTCACTACTAAAAAACATGAGATTCTTGGCCAAAGGATGATGGGGAAGAAAGAGGGATGAACATGGGGTACCTAGGTGGTCGGCCGACCACCCTAGTCCACCATTTTTTTTCTTTTTCTTTTATAAAGATCAAAAAGCATATTGTGATTTAATGAGCCAAGGTAGGATGCATAGGGTGGTCGGCCGACCACTCTATGGCCCTACCTTTTGTCAATTTTTAGTGCTACATTAATTCTCAAGTTTTATTTAATCTAAACTTTAGTTTTCTCAATTTTAAGCATGATGAAAATTAAGGAATTGAACTAAATGTAAGAAGGGAAATAAAAGATAACTACCGATTTACCTTTCGACGAAGGCTCCTTGATTTTAAGTCCTTGGAGTAGGACTCTCCTTCTTGTTCATTCCTCGGGTGCACTTGATGGCTCCATAGATGTAGTAGACCTTGGTGTGTGCACCTCCTTTGCTTTCCAAACCTGCCTTGGATTGGCAGGTTCGTCCTTCTTGAGTTCATTGATCTTGACCTCCGGGTATTGCTTCTTTTGGCGCGGAGCTCAAACTCTTCTTCTTGGTGGTTGTGCTTTAGCTTGTTTGTTAAGTTTATAACCATTGAAAGCACATTTTACCTTGTGACTCAGGAACTGGAAGTGGATCTGGCCTGATCCAACGTAGATGACTGTGTTGGTGGTATTGAGGAAGGGCCTTCCCAAGATGATGGGGACTTCCACGTTAGCTCCCATGTCCAGGATGATGAAGTCTGTGGGGATGTATTCATCTTGGATATTTACCAAGATATCCCTTGCAAGCCCCTCGGGAAACCGTATGGTTTGATCTGCCATCTGCAAGCGAACACATGTAGGGACCAAGGGTCCTCCTAACAAGTTATCATAAGTTACCTTAGACATGATGTTCACACCCGATCCAAGGTCGCAGAAGGCGGTGTGGAAGGTTTGTTGTCCGATTGAGCACTTGATCGTCGGGTGGCCTGGATCTTCTTTCTTCATGATGAAGGGATTATCGAGAAGATAGCCCCAATTGGAGTGAAGTGGAGGCTTACCGAACTTTGTTGTTACCATGTTAACATGCTCAATTGAATCCTCTGGTTTCCCAGGAATTTTACCTTGTTCTATGAATGACATAGCTGCTGCTAATTGAGCTAACTAGGTTTCTAGCATCTTATTAAAACTTAACTGATTTTTCATCATAGTTGTAAAGCTATCCATCTTTTCACCAAGAGTTTTAAGAACTTTATCAGTGGCAATCATCTTTTTATTTATACCATCATTAATCTTAGATTGACCAAGAACAATATCTTTCAATGAAGGCTGGTTATTATAAGAATGATAATTATTGAAATTGTTGTTACCTCCATTACCTTGGTAGAAGGGACACGAATTCCAGCTTCCTTGTTGTTGGAGTCAATACCCGTTGTTGTTGTTGTTGTTGTTGATGATGATGATGAAGTTCACGTCCTCCTTCAAAGTCTCGGGGCAATTGTTGCCCGAGTGATCATTTCCTCCGCACACCTCGCACCATGGATCGGCTTCAATAGCTTGTGCGGTGGCGACAGTGTAGATGGCCTCTCGTTCCTTCTTGGAACTTTCTTCTATCTTCATCAGGAGGTCCATCTTGGCAGAGAGCATGTCCACCTCATCAACGGTGTGCATACCTCTCCTCTTTGGCTGGAGACATTCCTCACCCTATCCTTGGTTGATCACCATCTTTTCGATGAGGTCCTTGGCATTCCTCACTGTGTGTTGAAGAAATGCCCCTCCAGCGGTAGCATCAAGGTGACTATGGTCCACACTGGAGAGCCCGTGATAGAATCCTTGAATCAGAAGCCAGTCGTCTATCCCATGACGAGGACAGGCACGAATGTACTCCTGGAGACGTTCCCATGCTTCGGGAATCATCTCGTCAGACTGCTATTGGAAGCTTGAGATCTTTCCACGAAGAGCATTGGTTTTGTCCGTCGGGAAGAACTTCTTGAGGAATGCGTTAGCACACCTCTCCCATGTAGTGGCTTCTTCTTTGTGGGCGTAGAACCATTGCTTCGCTTTTCCCAATAACGAGAATGGGAAAAGACGAAGGCGAATGGCGTCAGATGCCACTCCCTTGATAGTGAAAGTGCCACATAACTCCATGAAGTGCTGGAGATGAGCATTGGCATCCTCATGGGGCTTCCTGCAAAATGGGTTGGTCTGCACCATGTGGATCAAGGCCGGCTTTAGCTCAATGGTAGCATCCCCGAAGTTGACTTCGGGACCCTGAGCTACGTGGGTAGCTGACGGAGCTGAGAAGTCAGAGATCGCCTTCTGGGCCATAGCTTCCTTGAGCGGTGGTGTAGAGCCTCCTTCCTTGAACAGATTCAGGGTCGAGATGATCCTCTGAGGGGGAACTTGATGACGTCTAGTTTTCCTCAACAACTGCTCGGGATCTTCTAAGTAGTTTCCCAGCAGTTGGAAACCGCTCATAAACTGTCTGGCTTCACAAGAAAGGAAGACATAGACAGGGGTAAGCCCCTATGACTAATTGATAGCTAAGTTAACGAGAATCTCTGGATTCAATCTAATTAAAATTTCTAGGCTAAGCTTTCCCCGGCAACGGCGCCAGAAATGCTTGTTGCTATTTCTTATGACTATTGGATAAATCCGCAAGCGCACAGATTATACCGTTGTAGCACTTCACCTAGGAGTATTCCAAGGTATCGTAATTTATATTTTCCCAAGGAAAAGCTGGGTTAGAAATGATAATTAGATAGAGCTCCTAGAGAGCACCTCAACTTAGTACCAACTAGTATAGGGGGGTAAACGATAAATGTGATAGGAAGGGGTTGATGTATGAATAAGCCTAGGTAAAAGATACTTAGAACGTACTAGATAGAATAGCTAGGTGGGAGGACAACAAGAGAGTACAAGGGACTCCTTTGCAATTCACTCTACTTCAATATACTTAGCCAATTAACTAGTCTAAATACTATAGTTTTCCTCCTCAATACAAGTATGCTAGGCGAGGGGATAGATCAGTAGGAGAACAAAACTCCTACCGGACCGTGCCCTCTTCTTACGGGGGCCTTACCTATTAAGAACTTGCCTAAAAACACGTGGTGGAATACAAAGACTAGACAAGGCTGTCACTCTCTTGCTAGCTACCACAGACAATCCGTGCAACAAGAGGTAACCAAGGATAAGATGATGTATAAGCACCACGCTTACACACAACTTATTACTTTGACTATGATCTATAATCAAAGCACCCTATGACAGGCAATGATCGCATACGGGAAAGGCCACAAGGATCACAGACTATGAATGTAAAGGCTATTAAAGAGCAAAAGCATATAACAATACTATATCTAGTATAGTAATGCTCAAAGTAAATACTAAGTAATGTAAAGAGAAAAGATAATATATTGAATAAGATAAAGTCTTACAAAGAAGGAAAGATAAAAAAGCTATACCAGACTTTCCAAAAGACAACTCTGGAAATCCTGAGCGCAGCTCGACTTAACTCTAACTCCCACTCTAGACTAAACTACTAGAACAATCTAAGGAATAGAGCTTGTAGGCTTCTTCACCATGTGTAGAGAGGGGGTGTGACCCTCTATTTATAGTGGGGGGATGGAGTAGGGGCTACTCCATCGCCATGTCAGCGATCCAGGGCCTTCCATCCTCCACCCTTGGATCAAACCGCCTTAGAACCGACCAAAGATGGATGGTTGTGATTTCCACCATGTGTTTAGTGGTATGGCGGTTGGAGGAGCCAAACCGACCTAGGCGGGTGGTCGGCCGACCCCCCCTATGGTCAGTGGGCCCTCCTCTGGCCTCCTGGAGGTGGCCCACTAGTCATGGACCAAGTGGGGAGCCTTGTGGGTCCATGTCATGGTCGACCGAACCCCTTGGGGGTTTTGGCCCACCTCCATCGTCTTGATGTTGGTCCCACTTGTCATTGATGTTAATTGCTAGTTCTGAGGTGGTTGTCACGTTTATCTCCTTGGTGTGGGTCCATGGATCCATGTGCTACTCCTGTGAGCCGTTGAGAGAAAACACAGAGTGATCCAATGGTTGGATTTCACTCTAGAGTGCCTCTCTTGGATCATGGCCGAGGGGGAGCCAGGTGGGCCCATAGGGTGGTCGGCCGATCCCCTATGTGGGTCCCACTGAACCTCCTTTGCTTCATTTACTCATTCCTGCATTCAAACACTCATGGATATGTGGAACTAGTTATTTGATAAAATATGCTCATGATGTATTTGTTTATCCTTGATCCTGAGGTTGGTGATATCATTTTAGTTATAAAAAAGTGTACCGTAATTTGTGCCAACAAACTACAAGGAAACACAACCAGGGAAGAGATTTGAAGTTTGGCACAAAACAAATCAGATTCACAAGGTTCATAGGCTCAGGACATACATAGTACAAGCTGACCTAACTAAAGGCAAGGAAGAATTTTCTTGCATTTGTGGAAAATTTAACAAAGATGGACTACTATGCTCACATATACTCAAAGTTATCACTGAAAAGAAAATGAAAACAATACCACAGAAGTACTACATTGATAGATGGAGGAAAAAATATCAAACAAAATGTTGAAAGAGAAGATGTTCAAATTGTTGCAACTAGTGCATTGCTCAGATACAACATTTTGTCCAAGAAATCAGTAGTGTTGAATTCTAAAGCATCAATAAACGAGCAAGTCATGAAATTCATCATGGAACAGTTATCACAGTTAGAAATCAGTGTTGATGAAATGCTAACTGCTCAACCCATACCTGAACAAACTATCCTTCAAGACATACAAGAGCCTGAAACCAAAGATACAGAATCTGAATCATCACATGTTGAAATTGATGAACCAGACAGTATTCAAAGGAAGGGAAGGCCACCAAAACCTAAAAGGATGAAGACATTAATAGAACAAGCCAAGAACAAGGCACTGGTTGCAGAAAAGAAAAAGACGATGGCTGCAGAAAAGAAAAAGACAATGGATGAACAAAGAAAGAAGAACAAGAAAATGCAGGACACAGGAACTAAAGGTTATTTCAAATATACTTATGTTCTATACTTGTACACTCAATGAAGTCAAAATTAATAGTTTCTAACTTATACCAACATAATATGTTTCTAGGATCCCCAGTGAAGCCAAGAAGGAAGAAGATGAAGGAATCAGCAAATGCTAGCACTGCTGCAGATGCACAAAATATAAAACGAGAAGAAATTAAATCTTTTATTCTCCAATTAAATTATGTAATGACATGGATGCATCAATACATTGAGCAGTATCAAAAATTACATATCTCTAGAACTATAATTTCATAGTTCAAGAACTGTTATTTATTTTTATACCATTTAGCAATTATTCTTCAGTACTCTAGTTCAGTGATAGATATGTTGTACATGTTACCAAATAACATATCATGTCATCAACAACAAAAAAAAGTAGGAAAGGATTAAAAAAAACACCATATCAAATCCTTTTTTTCACGAGCCACTGCTTTTGGAAATACCACCTTCTCAACATCAAGAACAAAAACAAAATCATTAAACAAATCAATAAATATGAAACATTAAATTGAACTTCATAAAAGACAAATCAACAAACTTATCTTTTTTCATGTATAATTGCGTGTTCTCTATATAGTGACGTACTTAAATATTTAGGTCTACAAGAGCAAAAAACAAATAATAATTAGTGCCGTAACACAAGACTACAACAAACTGATTAATAAAACATACTGAAAAAACAATGCAAAAAATGCACCTTCCAAAATCCACAAGCGCTTCCACCACTGCTATGATGGGACAACAAGACTAAACAATAAAAAATGTTAAAACAACAATACTTAATTCAAAACCCTCCTCCTTTACCAGAGCTTGGGATCTGCTATGATGGGACACCATAGGTACCCCACCATAGGCGGAGTTAAAAACATTTTAACATTTTTTTAACCTATGGAAAAAATAAATCATGAAACAAATAACAGAAATACAATATAAGCAAAATACATAACATAAGAAGTAATATAAAGAAATAGTAGCAGTAATATAAATTATTATAAACCACAGTCCAACAACAAGACTTGCCTTAAAAGATAAGAAACAACTATAGTCTTCAGATAAAATGATAAGAAAAAAATTCAAACTGAATAAACCATACACTGCACTCTACCGGGTCTGAGGCCAAATTCTATCACACACAACACTCCGATAGAAATCCTCTTCTGCAGCTCTAACAGATAAACTCAGAATGCGGTACAAACAAATTATTTGTCCATCAACCTTCTAGGAACGTCCAGCTATGATGTTAGCATCACCTTCATCAATCACCAAAATATAGACAGTCCCATTGGTTGAATCCAAAACAAACTTATAGGTGGACATGTACCCTTTGCCACGGTTCTACCTGATAGCACGAGAAACTAGTTTCACACTACCAACTCCTTTAGCAACAGTTAAACGACTTTGGTCACCAGGAACTAAGCCAAAATAGTCAACAACAAATAAGGAAACCTTTTCATTGGCCAATGTGAACGGAACTGCAGCATCAGGAGCAAGAGAATTCTTGGCAAAAACAACCTAACAAATAAACATAACTCAAATTACTGCAATTATATATTTAAATTGCATCAACTTAAATATAAATTTACACTGCTTAAGTATATGTAAAAATATGTTAACTACTATGTATAAATCATAATACATAATCAAAGACACACACAGAACATGAATATAAAAAAAAAAATTTGCATTTCATAAGTACAAAACATACAAATTGACAAATACATATATTTCACAATTAATAAAACAAAACACATACAAAAATGATAATATAAAAACTTACATGAATTCTATTTGGAATATCCCTAAATGATTCAATAGAGTCTTCTAGTATACCAATGCTTAAAGCTCGAGATATATCAACAGATACAAAACCAACCAAGACTCTCCATGCACAAAGCTGAGAAGGAATATCATTCTGATGAACCAAAACATACACAACCTTATCTTTCTCATCAAGACAGAACTTGAAACTCTGAAGAAACAAAGGACCACGAAGGTGTTTCAAAGCCCGAGCAACTGTCATAACTCTGTCTTGAACAACACTAAAACTGTTGAATTTCACTGTCATCATACAATTCTGATCACCGACATTGACACCAAGGACCTCTAGGATATAACTAGGAACATTTCTCAGTGGCATGGTATACTTTGCCAACAAACGATCCATCTACAAATAATAATAATAATAATAATAATAATAATAATAATAATAATAATAATAATAATAATAATGTCACAACTCTACTATACTACAACTCACTCTACTACAACTTAAATAAAGGAATGCGAGTGGTCACAATTAATCAGAAACGGTCATAACATGCAACCAATAGAAAAACAACCACAAAAGCAGGAATCCAAAATAGATAAATGAAGGATTGGGAGTAAAAGCTGCTGCAAAGAAAACAAAAAAAAAACTGGCAAGTACATCAATACTAAAACTGACCGATTCAATGCCATACATAACTACTAAAAAGTTACACACAGTACACAAATGGAACCACACAAAAAAACCCTCCTCCTTTACCCGAGCTTGGGATCTGCTATGATGGGACACAATAAGTATACCACCATAGGCGGAGTTAAAAACTTTTTATATTTTCTTTCTATGAAACCTCAATCTTAGATCAAAGACAGATCATAATTTATATACTATAATAACATAAGAAAAATAACAATACCACAAGGCACTAATTTTTAATCTATGGAAACACAGAAAACAGAATTTAAACTGCACATGCACATGCACAAACACAATCAATTAACAAAACTAAAAAAAAATTTATGGAAGGACAGATCACAGATTATTGACTACAAATGCACAATCACAATCAAATAACAAAACTAACAATTTTTTTCTATGAAAGGACAGATCATAGATTTTTAACTACAAATGCACATGCAAAATCAATAAACAAAACTAACAATTCTTTTTCTATGAAAGAACAGATCACAGAAATTAATCTGTAGATTCACAATTACAATCAAATAACAAAACTAACAAATTTTTTTCTATGAAAGGACAGATCACAAAAATTAATTTGTAAAAACACAATTACAAACTAATAACAAAAGTAACCGTTTTTTTTCTATGGATGGACAGAAGACAAAAATTTAACTGTAAAGGCACAATAACATTCAAAAAACCAAAATAAACAAATTTCTTTCAATGGAAAGACAAATCAAAATTAATATCATTTGGTTTAGTTTAACCTCAACATAGCACATTAATATAGAGTACCAATTAATCACCATCTGTTCAAATCAACCTAGCTGATTCATTACAAACTCCGGTGCACTCATTGCAAGAACCATAACAACTCTATGACATGAAGCCTAACCATAACTTCTAAACAAATTACACAGATCATGCTCCCTGCTCCAACATGTCATAGACCTGAGAACAAGAAAAAAAAGAATTAAAAAATTCAATGCATGAAGAAATATTAAATAAAATGATATTGAAAATATTATTACCTCCCTAACTTTAGATTAAACATCAAAGGCACAATTAAACTTATTGAAAATCATATCATTGACATACTTGATGTGAAGGTTTCTAATATCATCTTCACTATACTTTTCAGTCATGTTAACATTCACTTCAAAGTACTCTTAGATACCACTATCATTATTATGCTACATACAAAACAAAACAACATTTAGGCCATAACTAATATAACAACCACCAGATAAAATTAATAAAGAAAATATGTTGCTTAGCAGATTTTAAAACACTTTCTACTTCACCTACTTTTCAGACTACTGAGGTACATCTGTAAAGAAAACAAGATATCCACGGAAACCAAAATCAATCTTCACAACTTCAGCCCATACAGTGCATAAGTTCTCTATCTACAAATTTGATCAATGAAATAGATTACAGTACATTTCAATATTTCTCCTAATTCAGATAAAACTAGACATTACATTATAGTAACTAATAAATCAAACAAATATAATGCTCATACTTACAAATTCATCTTTCATAGCTTTATGGAAAGCTGAGTCTCCTCCAAAGTGCGGACGGGGAAAGTGCTCGCCTACTAAATATAAAATAATTTTTTTTAGAAAAAGGAATATATTAATATTTCAGCTTCTGCATCGATTAATGCATATGAATGTTCATTATTACAAACAAGCGTCAAACTAATTAAGGAATCTTAAAAACAAAGTTTTGAGAGCCATGAAGATGACAAAAATATCAAATGGAAAAAAAACTAAAGCTGGGTACCAATTAGCGCAATATATAATATAGAATGATTATCTATATCTATATCTATACCTAATAATAAAGAGGTAAAATTTCACCCCCTATTTTTTCGGTATGGCGACCTCTAACTAACTCCGCGAATGTGAAAACAGTTTCTGTCTCTCTCCGTATATATACCTAGGCCTTCGTGAGAATCCTAATCATAGTCCAATTTTATTCTTCGTGAGGCAATATGGATATAGGACAGTACGAGTCCTAATAGTAGTCCAAATATAGGGCGAAACGTTTTTTCAAAGCGTCTTTTTTCTTCTCCTCTCCTAAATACAATACCCTTTTTTTTGTTGCCCAGTCAAAAGAGCTTTATTCTGATTTTCTATCCTTCGGATCCAACTTCTAGGATTAACGAGCGAGAGGCACGGCAAAACGCTTGTTAATTTACTATAAACCTCGGCTTGGTCGTATTTTCGTCCGTCTTCAGTTATGTTTCAATTTGGGTATTATTGTAATTGTATTTGGCTAGGACTCTATTTGCCGTTGCATCAACATCCTCTGAGATGCATTACAAATACCACAACATCATGGGAGATCAGGCTGCAGACGTTAATCGATCGATGTGCGTGGGTCTGCGAACGCCGGCTGCCGCGCGCCATGGCCACACCAGTGCGGGCTAGTAGGTGGAGGCGGCCGTGGTCAGGATGACGAGGAGGCCGGAGGTCGAGGATAACAAGCTCTTCATCAGCCGACGAGCATGGCAGGATAAAGAGGAGGTAGCCAGCAAGGATGAGGCGTCGTTGAATCATCGAGTAAAGTAGTGTCAAGTTCCAGAGGTGGTTCTACTACTGTCTGCGATGCCAAGCAGGACCAGGCCGGTTAGGGCCATCCAAATCTGGTTGATCGATGTCTGCATGCAATGGACACGATCGCAATGATCAGGCACTCAAGTTGAAATACAAGTCTAAATTTCTACGTGCGATGGTATTACAAGAAGAAAACAATATGTCTATCAGTTCATCATTTGTGTATATCTTATAAGTGTTGTGTTTTGGTGTCAAGTGCCTCTGCATCTAGCCATGGTTACTGAGATTTGGGATGGGGATTTTTTTTCTTTTGGTAGTATTTTTGGAGGTAGGGATAAGGACTTGCGTGCGCAACATATTGCAATCATGACAGATGCATGGGAGGGAACCATGCATCCGTGTGTGGCGATGATAACTATTTGTTAACATGAACCCTGTTTTACTTCAATACGTAGTGCCATTGTGTTACCTAATTTAAATGGAAATTATGTTGTTGTTGATAACAAAAATTCAGTGAATAGATTGTGCAACCATATTTGCACTTTTTTTAGTTTTAATGTAATTTCTATGTATATGGATTTATTTTTTCCCGTTGCAACGCACGGACACTTTTTGCTAGTACTATACTTATTTGTTATACTGAAAAATTATACAAATAAGTAGACACGTGAATACTGATGTATATTGTTGACTGATAGTGGACACTGTTCAATATCTTTAATTATTTTCTAGTCAAATTCAGTTATTGGATGTAAAATAATATTCTACACCTAAAGTGTATAATAACGCTATCGTATATATACACTATATTCCCTCTATTTCTAAATAATAATCATTTTAAGAAATAATTTTGACTAATTATATATGTAAAAAATATTTATGGTATAATATCATTAGATATGTCATTAAATATATTTTTATAATAAATATATTTAAAGGTACACTTATTTGTTTTTATAAATTTAGTTAAACTTATGATATATAAAAATAACAGTTATTTAGATATGGAGTGAGTATGCTATAACATAACCAGCTTTTCATGTCCCTACTTTTGCTATACATGTTGCATGAATAAGGGACGCATTTATGTATTCAAATAATCCAGGTTGCAAGTGGGAATGCTAATCAGTACTGGTGTAAGTGGTATCCGCGTTTCCAAGTTCGTTTGCAGTTGGCTTCACCACCTTCAGGTTTTGGAAGCGGGAGAGGAAGAACTGAACACTCTGTTCTTAGCCTTCGTTGCCTGTGGATTCAAAGGATCAAAGTGAGATTTTCTGTAGAAAGTTCTCAGTCATAAACGAAAACCAACTTATAATAAGGTTTGTAACCCTTATTTTGCTAATATACCAAAAATATATATACGGCACCCTTTATATGATGGTACAAAAATTTCCATTTCGAGGCATTAGAGTTGTAATATAAAAAAGTGGGGTTGTAGTTTAAACGCCGGGATCAATTCTTTTGTCGGAGAGTCAATAAATCCTGGGCGGCTGGGCCTACCTCGCTATCCCAGTTGGTACAGGCTGTGATGATCATGAGCAGAAGGACCTGTACCATGAGGCCACATATGATGCCCAACCAAAGCCCCTGTTTATTTGTCAGTGAGGCAAACGACATCCAGACATCCAGTCAGTAAGTACGTACTGAAACACTGAAAAACACTAGCCATGCAAAATGAATAAAAATTGAGGATAGTAGCAATAAAAGTTTGAGGAGAAGCTGGAAACCGCACCGTCCCACCGACACGCAGGACGAAAGCAATGAGGTACGCAGACGGGATGCCCACGATGTAGTAGGCGCCAAGGTTAATGCAGGCACCAATCTTCTGCCATCCACAGCCTCTAGCCACGCCTACAATATAGTATAGCATCAGAAGAGAAGGAATGCAATTTTGTATCATCATTGTTACGGTCTGTTTGGAATGCAAGGAAGTGGTAGAAACTCCATATATGATACTAATAGAACAGTTAAGAGCTTCTCAAAAAGGTGAGTGCAAAGAAAGTATACTAGCTCAAACTCTGCACCTGAAAGAACGCACTGGATGCCATCGAAGAAGTTGGAGACTGCGATGACCAGCATCATCTTGGCCACGTACGTCACGACCTCCTGGACGTTGCTGTAGGCATGCCCCCAGACGTAGCGCACGCACACCAGGATGAGACCGATGGCCAGCCCTTCCGAGACAGCCAGCAACACGACGACACGCACCGCAAGGCGGGCGGCTAGAGGCCGCCCTGCACCCAGCTCATTGGACACGCGAGTGCTGAACCATGCATGATCAAGCCGTCAGCACCACCAAAACAAGCAGTGAGCAGCAGACCTTATTCTATATATATAGTCAGTCATATTAGGTACGGTGGTGATCGATCATGGCTTAATCTGGTTCAGAACAAGTCTATTAATTAATTACGTACGTACCTGATAGCAGAGCCAAGCCCAAAGGGGATCATCCACACGAAGGCAGCAGTGTTGAGGCTGTAATATGATTAAATAAAAGATGCTCAGCAATGAGGAGGCCGGCACATATTATTCGCATAAGTAGACCTCAATTTGAAACTTGAAATTAATTAGTACAACCTGATGGACAGCACGGAGGTCTCCAATTTTGGATTGGGAAGAAGGCCCGACAAGAGCACAATGAGTTCAAACGACCACATTTCCAAGCTGCAATGCAACCGTCAGTGCGTGCCATATATATCTACAACAAAACAGCAGAAAGACATATAGAAGCTGACGGAGGCAAACATCATGCACCAACCAGACCATGAGAGCTGATGGGATCGCGAGCCTGAAGAAGCTGAGCGCGTCACGGAAGGCCTCCGTGGAGAAGCCCGTCCACGTCTCCTTGCACGCTGGGGAAACCCTGACGTAGACGGCTAGCACGGCCACGTTGACCCAGTAGGAGATGGCGTTGCTGAGCGCGGCGCCCTTGCTGCCCATCCCCAGCGCGTACACCAGCACCCAGCACACCACCAGGTGGCAAGCCGCGACGGCGCCGGCGCTCGCCATCACGGGCACCACGATGTTCTGCGTCTGCAGGAACCGTACGTGGCACTGCAGCAGGCCGTAGGCGAAGAGCAACGGGATCATCCACCGGGCGTAGGTGCCGGCCTCCGCGGCGATGTCCGCGTCCTGCCCGAACACCAGCAGGATCTCGCCGGTGTAGAACCACACGACAGCCAGAGGCAGGCTGACGAGGGTGAGAAGGAGCATGGCGCGCTGCTTGTAGATGCCCAGCAGATAGTACTGCCTGGCGCCGAACGCTTGCCCGCACAGCGTGTCTAGAGCGCTTGCCATGCCTAGCTGCATGCTCAAACAGAGATTGGCATCAGAGTATGTGCTGGTAGTTAGAGATCTCTAAGAGTTTGTTAAATTCTACTTGTCAAATCATGTATAGCAGTACTATGTATCAGAGCCAGCAGGAGCCCCAAATATACAGCTCCTCCTCTTTGCCGGAGTCACAGCCATTTTATTCGAGCTACTACAGTACCGATCAGTGTTATCACTATCTTGTGAGCCGGAGCGGGAGCACGTGAAAGCCCCTCCAAACTGTCCTTTAAAATATGTGTGCCATCATCCATCAAGAAAGATCTCACGAGGGCCGCACACAAAGTTCCACGAAAAAAATATAAACTTGAGAGAGAAAGAACATATACTAATATTATTATAAGAAAGAAGAATGCAAGTTCTCCTCCCTGGAAGACCGGCGTCGAAGAGTCAAAAAGAAAAATGATTTTGATGGCAAGCGGAGGATTTAATATTGGTGACTCGGTAGTCGCTGATCCTCCTCCCCATCAGAGAGGAGGGAGATTTTGCAATTGCAAGATGGATGGATGAAATGTACTAGTAGTACAGCAACTGGGAAACCCACTGTAGCCTAGACACCGACACTTGAGAAAATAAGGACTCGTGAGCAGTGACCGCAAAACCAACTAATCCTAAGAGTGGCCAAATATAATCAAGGCAAGGTCTCAGCGTTGTTGAAAGGCGAAGGACACCATGCAAGTGATTCGTTCGTCTTATTATCCGTAGCAAATTACTAGTACTAGTAATCAGAACAGGGTATTATTTTGGGCGTGCAAGTGGTGAGGTGATGAGTAGAAGATCGAGGAGTTGTTATGTGGTTACCAGCAGGCTGAGGCCGGTGACGGTGGCGAAGGAGTTAGCCATGGAGGCGCCGGCGAGGGGCAGCTCCCCAAGGTGTCCCACGTACATGACGGAGATCATCTGGATCACGTTCTGCAGCAGCGCGCCTGCGATCATGGGCCCAGCCAGCCATAGCTGCTTCCTAAGCTCCTCGCGCACGCTCAGGATCTCCTCCTCTTCGGGCTCGCCCGCTGCGAGGAGCGCTTCCTCGACTGGCCTCTTCGCCATGGCTATCTATGTATCTATCTGTAATCTATCTATGCGCCGCCAGCCGCTGGCTGAGTCGGCCTTGGCTTAGGCTTGTTGGACTTCTTCCTCTCTTCCCCTCCTCTGCTTCTGTTACTGTGTTTCAGCAATCAGCAATCGACACGCCGACTTTGTTTGTACCCTGACATTTCAAGATTTATGGGATACGTATGGGATTACGTCTGTGCCATCGCCGAGTGGAATGGGTACTAACGACTGGACGTCAGCTCCAATTCCCGATGGAATATTCTGTCCCTGTTTTATCAAGTACACGCGCCCTCTTGGAGAAAACAGAAACGACTTCACTTCTGGTTATTATGTCGTGCCTATTTGTACCCAGAGAAAAAATATGTATACGAGCCATGCCTTTTTTTTCCCATGAGAAAAAAAAATGAAGCAAAGCTCAAACAGTGTCCTGTTAATTCGTGAGATGGGATTGGGATGCCCAAGCGGTTCACTTTCCACACGGCTCCAAGTTTTGCGGCAGCGTCGTCACTCGTCAGAGAGGGAGAGGCAGCAGCTGCACCAAGTCACAGTACATAGTATTTCTAAATATAATAAATTCCCATATTAATTGAAATATTCTCAAATACAAATAAAATTGGATCCTTTCTGATCTTAATTCAATATCCCACACCTTCAATGGTATCTTTGCATTTCGTACCTCCACTTTCTGGGCTTATGATGATTTTGCTCCTATAATTTTAAAGTTTGTATTTTATTCCTATGATTTCAACTCCAAGGCACACTTTCTCCCTATTCTTTAAATTCATTTTAACATCGTCAATTCTAAGATTAAATTATTGTTTTACCCTTTGTGGATAGCTTTTTTTCTGTTTTACCCAACCCTTTGTTGGCCTCAAAGATTTAAACATTATTTTTATAGATTCAAACAAGGATTCCTGTAACAGAGTTTGACACAATTTGTTGATGCATTTTAAATATGTGTAAAATTTTATGAATTTTGCTAAACCTTGACAACATCTATATTGGCAATCACAATTCATTATCACACAATTTGGATTTGATCATGAAACGATAATTAACAACAATAACATAGTAACATGTCCATATCATATTAACACATTTAAATCACATGCCAGCATATAGGTCTGCATGACATGTCAAATAGAAGCAGCAACTAGTAGTTTTTTGAAAAGAAGACTCTCCATCTTGAAATTCGCTCTTAGTAGAAATTGAACCCAAGACATGAGAACTGCCACTAGAGCCACCTATCTTATTCAACTAGATGCTCATTGTTGATGGCCGTTAACATCAACTATAAATCATTAAAATGATATACATTTATCCTTAATATCAATCACCAGCATAAGTCTAGTAGAGTATTTCCACAAGTTTTGGTGATTCTCTAAATGCAGGAGAGTTTATCTAGAGAACGGGCTAAGCGGGTCATATTATCACAAGAGATCAAATCCATTTGCAACAAAACGGACTCCACGGGGCTCCAAGCCACTGTTAATCAGATAATGAAGCAAATCCATGTGGACGGAGGGCCAACCCCACCTGTAGGTTGGCTGACCCCCCCCCCCCCCCCCCCCCCCGAGCCCACTTGTCAGCTCTCGTCGACTCCACCCCTTTTGAGCATCAATCTCCACCATTAATCATCTTTGGTCTATCCTCCATCTGTAGAACTAGCAGGACCTATGTCACGACAGAGAAGTATATTTTGTTATGCTCCTCCATAGATATGGCCTCTCCGTATAAGTATAAGGGTAATATTTTGCTATTGCTAAGTATATATAATGATATAGTATGCTTTGACTTGTAACTAGAATAACTCAGGAATCTATCTCTCTTAATCTGCTTAAACTAAATATTGCTATAATATGGGGTCTCTCTAAGTGTGATGCTTATCATATTTATACATATCTTTTGGTTCACCCCTGCTTCGAGTAAGTGTTTAGTTCCTTAATCCTTCATAAGTATAAGTTAATCAATCTCTTTCGTTCAATCGTTCCTCCCTATGGTAAAATATAAATAACAATACATGTAATACTCCCGGTGAAATGCTACAATGGTATATTTGTAAGCTTGCAGAAGTCTTACATTCTTATTTGCACTATCAAATACCAACACTAGTTCACAACTAGTGGTGAGTTTTGACATCTTTAATGCCAAACATCATGTTCAACCATCAAAATGCAACAAACTAGCAAGTCACACGGTAGTTCCTCCTCTTACATAGTCTTATACATTTTTTTATGTTCTATTACTAGTACCCTTCTTCAAGTTACTTACGAATCAAGTACAACTTTCCTTCTATTACCAATATGCCACTGGACCAACCAATTTTGACTATCCATTAATAATCTAAAGAATACTATATTTATGTTCAACCACCAATATTATTTCTTTGTTACTAAAAAATAAATAAACAATATTTCAGCAACATATTACATTAATATTTAGTGGAATGACAAGTCAGATGGATGAAAATATAGCATTATTATATCCCCTTCATTCCAAATTGCAAGTCATTCTGGCTTTTCTAGATACATAGATCTTGTTGTGTGACTAAATATATGTTATGTCTAGATACATAACAAGAGTTATCTCTCTAAAAATCTTGAACAAGTTACAACTTGGAATGAGGGACTATCAATTTGTATAATTGTCAATATTATATTTATTTATTTATTTATTTCCATTATATGGTGCTTATTTTGGGGACATAGTAAGATGGATGACCTGATCTTGGTTCTATATTTGTTAGTGGGATAGAACTATTCTTGTTTTTCTTTGGTTAAAGTCATATCAATAGTGAGATGAGGTAGTGTCAACCCAAAAGTACCTCAATAGGTTAGACTCTTTGGGGTGGGACAAGTGTACCAAGATGCAAGTCCTTAACATGGATGCACACATGTTGCTAAATTTATTCTATGATTTAATGATACTATTCAGCGATAGGTGATGTGCCATCAATTGCAGGACATTTCTAGTGACGTGCTAACCATGTAAGGTGTGCATGCACATGTTTAAAGGAGTGAGAGTATGTGTGTGTGTATCTGAGCCTATGCATTTGTGTGTGTATTTGAGCATATGCATTTGTACTATACTTTGCAGAAAAAGTGAGATGAGGTGCTAAAAAATGATCAACAAGGTAGACAATCCCTGGGCATTCTCCTTAAGATAGAAGTTGCCCTTCTCACATAGATCAAGAAAACCCTTGGCACCTTTCCCACCCAAAAACATGGCACCGCAACCCACATGAGATTGTGCCAAACCTTAGACCTTTTCTTTGTCATGGGATAGGCGATTTAATCTCGCAAAACTAAACATGTGGAGGTGGGTAGTCGAACTCCTAACCTAGAGCTTTCCATCATCGAGATGCATATGATGTGCCTAACAAGTGGTCTGAAATGTCATCATCTTTCCCTTATCTTTTTGAAAGGACCTAGGCTGCCACCTAGTGGGGTGAATAGGCGTTTCTAAGAATAACACCTTAAATAGCGGAAACGATTACTGTGGAGGAAACTCCAAAACAAAGTAATACACCCTACTCTAGTCAACAACAAAGTATATGAACTATATCAAATGATCCTAGGAGCATAGAATCAACACCACAAAGATTAGTTTGGAGAATAGATAAAGTTGGCATAGATACCAAATAATACCGGACATGTCTGGTATATGCGACTTTGGCAGATCAGTGCCAAACTTGCTCTTTTCGACATGTCAACTCCACACCAGTTGTAGGAGCTTACTAGATGAAGTTTTAAGCATAGAGAACCTGTAGGGAAACTCAAGCAATACAAATATCAAATGGAATGAAAATTGAGACACGATATTTGTATTACCAAAGTTCAGACCCACTAAGGATTCTACTCTCCATTGAGTGGGGTGCGAGCGACCCAAAGGCCAAGATCTAAAGGACCCAAAGATAAACTCTAGCTATGATTGTTGGTATAAATTAACACACATAGAGAAATCTACAAGCGCACGTATACCGAAGTAGCTTTCACCCCGAAGTATTCCAGAGTATCAATTTCCATAGGGAACATAAAGTGTACTAGAGAACTAAGAACATCCAAGGAAAGAGTGATTAAATGTGTAGAGAGAGATTTTAGAGTTTTCTAAGTGGTTCTATCTAATCAAAGGCTCACCATACTTTACTTTGGAGCAACAATACCTTCTCGACTCTCGAAAAAGACTAGGAAGAAGGTAGTTGTTGACACTTCTAACGACATCACCAAGAATATAGGTTTTTGAGCAATGGCACCAAAAATGTATGGTATATAATTAACTTATCTTTAGCAACTAGCTACTATCTTTTACCTTATACTCCTAAGCATGGAACTAGGTTGTCATTCCTAATTATAGAGATAGGAATATTTTATGGTCAATGGCGGAGGGAGGGAGGGGCTGAGGGAGGCCTAGCACCCACAACATGCTGGTCCCTCCACAATACTCCCTCCTTATTTAGTTAGTTAATTATTCAATTAACAAAGTAATGATACTAATTAGTGTTTTAATTGTTTGTTATTTTTTTCTAATTATCTAGGATTAACTTTTCCATTGTCTTTTTTATTTTTTTCACTTTATATGGTACAATTCTATAGCTAGTTAACAGGTACAATTAGTGTTTTACTTGTTTATTGTCCCTTTATATTGATCCTCAATGATATCTACATTATTTAGGACTAGTCTTTATGTTGTTTTTTTAACTATTTTATTTATATTATTACCATGATATTTTTTGCTTAAAAATTAGATTAATCAAGTGGAATTAGAGACCTAGTGCTAATTAATTTTTATTCACTTTTTCTTTGTAATATTCATCTATTTTATTGTATACTCCCTCTGTCCCTAAATCCTTTGTGCTTTCCAAAAAATATCTTTGACTAAATATATATTAAAAAATATAAACAATTTTATGTATAACTAGTGTAATTGGAAAGATCTGTAACTCTAGTTTTTTAATAAATTTATTTGGAGATACAAATGAATCGAATCAAACTTATGACACATACATCAACGACGACAGCTATTTAGGTATAGAGAAAGTATGTATTTTATCATGTATGATTGTTGTTGGGCTGGCCCCACCTATTCTTAAATCCTGGCTCCGCCCCTGTTTATGGTACTTATGAAATATTATATTTTATGTATGACTAGACAGAAATAAATAAGGATGTGGATATGAAATTATAAAGAACAAATGATTCTGCAAATGGACAGATTAATATACCATTGTAGCATTTTACCTAGAGTATTACTAGGTTGTCATTTATATTTTATCGCTGGAAAGGTCTAGTTAAACTAATAATCTATAGTATTGATAACATGCATATGAAATAAATGAAGGGATTTAACCATTAATGATCTCTACTCTTAAACAGGGGTAAGTCACATGATAAATATATATATGATAAGGGTACATAGATTAGTCATCTTCATAATAATAATAAGGATAAAGTTTCTAGAGCATTCTAGTAACTACACAAGCGTCGTCCAATACAAGTAATAAAGAAATAACTCCTTAGTATTCTAGCTACCATCAAAGCTACGTCATTTAGTGTAAGTACATCTAGTAATCATTGTTAAGTAATACTACCAATGTTCCCGACCACATTGGGGCCATGAACGGGATGAGTTGAGTTCAGAAACCTCAGATATAACTACTTGACAATTCCTCCCTACCAAACCACTGCACGGGGGGAGGCCTACAAAGGACTCAATGGACCTACCACGTTCACGATCTACCTCATGACCTGGCACAGATGGGGGTATCTGCAGATAAGCATTGTATCTAAGCACCATGCCTACATACCGCCTACCACCCGCCATATCATCAAATAGACGAGCGCTATACGAACATGTGCAGAACTCAATAGCAAACTAACTATACTAGATATATTGAAGTAGACAATGAACAAAGTAAACAAGAACATATTAATAAAGAATATTGTTGCCTATAAATATCATACAACTACAGATAAATACTAAAAGAGAGAATAAGAACTGTACCAAACTCCAATCTCTTGACAAACGTCGGGAGTCCAAGATCGATTGACGTATATGACTTCCTCTACTCTCGATCTAATTAAGCTATGCTATGAACTAGAGAGGCTCTAGATGAACTAGGGTTTATGGCTCTGGATGACTAGATCCCAAATGACTTAAACTGAATGGATCTCCAAATAAACTAAGATGCCTGCGGGAGGGGGGGGGGATCTGCCCTCTATTTATAGCCCGGTGGGGTGCACGACGTCTGTTGGATCGAACCGGTGGAGGAAGCTTCCAAAAGGCAGCTGCCATTGGGCCCAGGGCCATGCCAGCCGGCATAGGGTGGGGCCAGCCGGCCCCACCTGGCGGCGGCTCGGGTTCCGCTTTGCTCTGGTGTCTTCGGGATCCTCCGTGAGTTGAATGGTAACTATATCTCCGCGCGATTTATTCGATATCTATTCTGATTTGATTCCCTTTATTACTCTTTTCTGGAATAGTCCCTGGAAAATAATAGAATGCTAAAACTCATGGAAATTGTTAGATAAAGCCCTATACTTTTCTATTTTATATGTGATTGATCCATTTATCATGTTTATAGTTGTATTAAAAGTTGACACTAACGCCATCAACAATAGTCGAGGACTCGAGGGTAGGCTACCAAAAAGCTCTACGAAACACCAACCCGAACGTGGTGGACTACAAAGGCCTAACAGAGTTGTCACCTCTAGAGCTACCACAACTATCCGTAGGATTAGGTGTAAACTTAGGTAAACCCTAGTCTAGACATCACGTCTACACTGACATTTACTACTGTAATTCTATGTTAGAACTAGAGCACTCAATACGAGCAGAGATCCTATAAATAAAAGTAAAGCAAGGATTGAAATTAAATAAAATACTTTGGAATAATAAATGAAGAACCTGGAGATTGCTTAAAACAAATCAGATGCTGCAAAAATAGAATGTTGAAGAAGATCTGACATATCTGGCTCCTCCTTAGCTCTCTCCTCCTCTCTCACCTCTAATTTACAACTAGATGAAGTAAGTTACTTTTGTTTCCTTATTTTTAGGACTTGTGTTGCGGCCGATTAGGTTATGTGCTATGGTATATAAATAGCAAGGCCTAGAGAATGGGAGAGGACATCCAATCAATGAAATACACAACTTTTTTTTGACCACCGACCAAACCCTAGGAGTAGGAGTAGAGTAGATTTCGGTGAACCTTCGACGGACTGGGCTACATCGACCAGATCGACCTCTAGTTTGCTTGTAAGTCTAGCCTTGGTTCATGTCTCGTTTTGTACGATTGTATTGTGTAACTCATACAAGCTCAATTTGAGTTAGTTATCGGTTTGAATCTATGTTCATAGGGCTGCATTGCTTAAATCTCACATGAGTCATTGCTCCAAGCTAGTTATCGGCTCTATTAGATTGACAATCTAATAGATTCATTAAGTTATCGATATTGTTTGTTATGCATTGTTTATCTGTTGAAATAATATCTTGCCCAATCCCAACCAATGGATTGGCCCGCACTTCAATTCCATCTGGATCTATTGTTTATCGACTAATCTGTTGGTCGTGATTGTTACATGATGTGGGTTTGAGACATATGTTCGGCTATTAGGCTGGTTTGAAAGTAGATGGATTTGGCTTAACATACATGGTACGGCTGCATCTACCGAACCCTACTACCAAGTAAGTTGGGTTACGTCTGCCTAATCTTAGATCTGTTTGTGGTTGGGCTTATGGATCTTGGTCATGCTTCATGGACCCCATAATTTACAATAATAAATATGTTGGGGTAAACTAAATTAGAAAAATATGTAAATTATCTTTTTTTAAAAAAAAATAAGTATTAAAATTAACTTAATATTTATGTATCAATTGTCGGCCATTGCAATGTAAAAAATTCACTTGCCGCCCTTATAGCAGCGCTTCCATTTTCATTTGCTGCCTAACAATTCCCCACGCGGCCACGCACTTGAGTTTGACGAAAAAACTAGATTTAAAACTCCCCGCCACCTCCTCCATTATCTTCGCTAGATCTAGCCTCGATACTCTACTGCACCTTGCATCAATCGGCAACCGCACAATCTTCTGCCGCACCCCGACTACACCGGTACAACACAACCACCACGAGGGTTGCGACATTGTGAGGGCCGTCCGCCGGCCGCCCGGCTGGGCCTTGTTGATGTTGGCTTGACACAAACCCCTGCCTGTGGATGACCGGGTGGCGGTGATATTCATCAACTCCGGTCGTGCCGCAGTCGTGTTTCCTTCATGTCGCTAAACCTGCTTTCTGCCATCGGTGAGTATATCTGCACCTTTCCCCCTCGTTATCTATTTCTGTTGTCTCGCAACTAGCCAGGGGCCATGGACCAATATGACAAGGTATGGCAACTTTCCATACCTCCATTATGCCACGCTTCCTTGTTTAATCACTATCCCTTGCCCTAATAATCTGCCATAGACGAGAGCTACTAACCTCTGAATGCCATCTAGAGGAAGAAGAAATTGTCTGCTCTCTGCATTTTGGGCCTTAAGCCTATGCATATATATTCCCGACTTTACAATTTCTTGTGGATAATTAAATTGCGATCTCGTTCGGGCGTCTGGCCATCACCGTTTGTGAGTTCTAGTTCCGGCAGCCCTCTGCGAAATTGTGCGCTAATTGAGTTCCGGCAAGTAAACGAGTTCTGAACTTCTAATTCCGGCGATAGGCAAGTTTTGGCAGTTGTCTACACTCTGGAGTTCAGGGCAATACAATAGAGCAACGGGGCTAGGCAAAGCCAGGTGGCATTGCAGTCTGCAGTCTTTGCTAGCAGGCATCAGTCTAGAGCAGACACACCAATGTGCATCAAGCATTAGTCATTAGATCAGATAAATTACCTGTTCTTTTGAATCACCAACTACTTTTAAATTATTATTTGTTTAATTTATTTATGTTATTACTCGATTTAGTTGATAAATTTGTGAACCAGTGAAAAATAGGTAAGTGCAATTGCCTATGTATATTAAATCTTATACTTCACTATCTATGTTATCAATTTCATCATACCTAACATTTTTCCGTCCTTTGCCACTGCTACAAGCCTAATTTATATTACAGCTGCAGCTATACCATCAGTTAACTCTTCTAGCCTAATTGGTCATATCTGAATGAACATAATGGTAGGTTCAGATGCTTTTGTCTTTAGAGCCTTGGAGGACTTTACTTTGGTAGTGCTACTTTGCAATGCAACACTAATGTCTAGCTGGATGCTACTGCAATCAGTTTAACAAGTTACTGATTTGGTTCTCTAGATGGTCTTACTCACTGGATTGTTGTGTTATGTTCCTTAATGTAGAGATTAGTCTGGATTCATGTTGGAGTTTTAGAAAAGAAGGGATTATTGCAGGTTAGTCTTGAACATAGTGGTAGGTTCAGATGCTTTTGTTCTTGAGTACTCTAATTTGGTGATGCTACATGCAATGAAGCACAACTGGCTGGCTTGCTGCTATTCTGAATGGAAGTAATAAGTTATTTAGACTTCAATCACTTAATTTTTAGTTTTTTTTCCTAATTTTTGTTTTCTTTGCAAGATGTATTAATCATGGCAAGAGGACGGACCTCGAAGATTAAGGAACTTGAACCATGATGTGCGGGATGTAGAAGCTATGTAGGAGGGGCTTGAAAATTTGGCAGACAATGAGAACAAAGAGAATTTATAAGGTCCTCCAGATATTGATGATATATTAGCCAGCATGCCATACCAACAAGCCACTTCAGTTAAGATAATATGTAAGTTTGATATTGCTTGCTTACATATTTGGATATGATGTGAATTCATTATTCTATTTCTATATTTGTAGGAGCAAATGGAAAATTAGAGACAACACATTACTAGTATTAAGAAGCAGCGACTTGCTTTTTTTTGTCTAAGATGTTTCCTCAAATTGATTGCATAAATGAAATGGAATCAGCTCATAATGAAGTATGCATCTATGGGTCCATCAGAGATCAGTTTGTTCTCATTCTCTTTACTGTGTCTAATGTTTCATTTTCCTGTAGGATGATCATACTAAAATAGATGGTGATGATATAGAGCATGCTTGTAGTGATGAAGATGGTCATGGCATTTATAGTAATAATGATATTGGCATCTATCCTGAAGACTCAAATGAAAATGTTTACTCTCCAACATATGATGTTTGGGTAACACAATACCCTTTCTATCTCTAATTTTTTTCGCGGCAACATAGTATTTAGGTACACTTTAATGTCCTAGATACTATAGTTCTTTACGAAAAATAGCAATCACATGTCCATAATTCTAAAGTAAACCATGATTTTGCCCAATTATCTTTAACACACGAGTAAGTTGTTGCCTAGGGATAGAACATCTCATACTAGTCTTTTGTGTTTGTCTGTACCACATGGGACTCAACAGTTTTTTTTGGTTTTCTATGTTATTTTTTTACGAGCATATATTCTTAGCTAGCCTTTAGAGTAAAATCGAGAGCAAATATTAATTAAATGCCTTTTTTTGTTTAAATTGATAAGAACAGATGCTATACACGACAATTAGATGAGTAGATATTGAGTTGTTAGTAAAACTATGTGATAGCATGTAACAATTGAATTTTGAGGATTATATTTTAGAAGGTAACTAAATAAGGTTCTGTTATTTTAATATGTATCCTAACAGTTCTAAAGAATCAAATGCTAATGTGTATTCTCCAACAAATGATGTGCTGACAATACATTTCCTATTTTATTTCTAAGTTCCCTAGCTACAAGCGTAGTATGTAAATAGTTGTTGATGTCCTAGAGACATTGGTTCCTCTTATTTTGTAGCGTCATGGAAGCATGTCACTTGATGGGGATGGAAGCTACAAGTAAATAGAAGCATGTGACTTGATGTGGAATGGGGAGGCAAGCTACAAGTTTAGTGTGAACAAGATAGATTTTAGGTGTTAGAGACAAAATATATATATTTGTATGATATGGTCACTTTTCCAATGTTTTTTATGAACATGTTGTCTTGTTGCATGTACTTTAATCTATTATTTAATCATTTATGATTCACTTTCTTATTATCAAACAATATAAATTAGTAAAAAAACCATTTATGTCCAATAAAAAATATCTTTGTTTCTAATATTTAAGAATAGTTACGCTATATAGATGCATCTATGAAAGTGTTCCTATTTTTATTTAGAGAGCGTATGGTATGAAAATCAACTAGCTATGCAAACTATGCAAACTCTAATCAAGGTCACATGATTCTAATCTGATGGACTGAAGTGAAGGTAGGTCATTTATTCGCTTAAGCTCTCCCACCATTCCCTTCCTAATCACTTAACCCCTGCCTGGCGCCGTTACGTGGTTCCGTCCCGTCCGGTCTCGCGACTCCGCGCTGGCCTCCCGCGACCATCTACACCGCCGACCCTGCCCGCCCCTTCGCTGACGCCATGGCCATCCGCGGTGGCCTCGTGCTCCGCGTCGGCACCTACCAGTCCGTCAAGGTCCCGGCCATCGACGCTTCGCTCTCCTCCATCTGATACTCTGCTGATAGCTGCCCTGTATGCTGTGTGTGTTTGTTTGCAGGAGCTCAAGGGACGTCACACGCGTGAGCTGAGTCTCAGTGGGAACGTGGTGCTGCTGGGGTTCATCGACTCCCATGTCCACTTCATCGACGGTGGATTGTGGCTGTTCGGTTGGCTGGATTATACATTGTTCTGGCTAGATTAAGTACTACCTGATTTCTTGTGAGAGAAAAACACTGTTCTAACTGGATTTAAGCCGGCTGAAAAGCTAAGCGAACAGTGTGTAAACTGTTTCTTAGCGTGTGCTAGCTCTGTAATGCTACTCTATAATACTCTGCAGCTAGCGAGGGTGCCACTTCGAGTTCCAGGGGTCAGAAGCAAAGATGACTTCATTGCCAGAGTCAAGGAAGCTGTCAGAGGTAATGTGCTAATACTTTTTTTTCGTTCCAATTCATTTCCCTGCGACAAACTGTTGCTGTAATGCAAAGACAAGTTCGATTACTTACTGCTCAAATTCAGTTATGAATGCACCACATTCAGTGTAGCGATTATCAAATAAGTAAGAGTAGCTCTTTGTTAGAGTTATGCTCTGCTTGGTGTTTTCCACTTCTACGTTTAAATAGCTATTATGCAATATGCTATGCTTGGGTATGGTGACCTATTCAAATGCTTGTGTCTGAATAGCATGCTCCCAACATATTAGGATAGTTTGTTTACCATATCTAACTGCTTCTGTTTCATCAAGTTAACGGGTTAGTATTGCCAAAGCTTTCTACCAATATTGCTGAGACCTATTTTCCGAACAGATAAGCATTCTGGGCAGTGGATTTTAGGAGGTTGGAACAATGATTTTTGGGGAGGTGATCTCCCTGCTGCTGCTTGGCTGGATGATATATCGCCTGATAATCCAGTGTGTTTTCAAACTTGTGTGTTGGACCGTGTTTTTTAGAAGCCATGATAACAGGGATAGCAAGTGACTTAGTATTTCAAATGCAGGTCTGCCTCTCTCGCATGGATGGTCATATGGAGAGGGCAGCACCCAAAAAAAAATGATCTGGGTTACCTCTATATTGCGATTATTATAGACAGTGGATGTGCAAATAAAAACAGCTGCATTAATTTGAACTAGTAAGCAGAACTAGCAGGCAACGACAATTTTTCCATGACTGAATAAAAAGCCATTTTCCCAACTGAATATAACTGAATTTTCTTGCCTTGCACGAACTGTATTTCACAGCTAAATCCATTTTCCAGGTTCTGATAATCGACTAGCGACTCACATATCTACAGTACTTAAACATTGTTTGGGCAATTGCGTGCAGACGCGGAGCACGAATTTTTTACTTTTTTTAGACGCAAATGGTGTAAGTATACAATGTATCAAAATCAGTACACACGCAATACAAACAAATGTATTAAAACGTCTCTAGATTTCTTGATGCACAATAAGGCATCACTACAAAGCGTAACTAAGTAGGTACACATGTAACATTAATGTATCTATGATAGTGTCTCTAACTTTTTAATACATAATAAAGCACGGCTAGAATCATAACTAAAAAAATAGATGCACAGTAGAAATGTATCTATAAAAGTGTATCGATATGTGTAGACATGCAAATAACATCTCTACAAAGTGTCCTTTTATCTCTTTGATAGGCTTTGACAATTTGTCTCTACAAGTTCTGACACGGTCCATGAGAAGATGAAAACGTCTCTATATTCTCATAAACATGAAATAAAGTGTGTCTAATGTATAAATAAAGCATCACTACAAGGGGTATTTCTAGTAGTAGGCTGGTTTGAGAGTAGATGCATTTGGCTTAACATACATGGTATGACTGCATCTATCAGACCCCACTACTAAGTATGTTGGGTTACGTATGCCTAATCTTAGATCTGTTTGTGGTTGTGCTTATGGATCTTGTTCATGCTTCATGGAACCCATATCGGCTAAGATAGCCGATCTGGTTGCGCTTCAATCATATAGTGCATGTGTTTTTGTTGTCTCAACATGATTAGATCTATTAGATGTACTGGACGTGCATTAGCTCGTTTACTTTTATGACTGCATGGAAACACCCCAATGCTAGTAAATAGACTAAGTTATCGGGTTAACTGTCATCATGGCTGTATACGAACACATCTCTATTGATGGTCAATCTTTATCTAACATGCTTAGTAGATTTGATAGTTTGGATCGGTAAATGTCGCATGTATCGCGTCCTTACTTCATATATCAATGTGATTGGCTGATTATTTGCTTTATCAATGACGTACCGTGAATAGTCGTTTATGGTCTGTTATCGTGCTTTACACTGCTAGGAGTTGACTTTGTAGTCAATTTCCTCTGATCATCAGCTATGAGAGAGCCGCATATTCATGGAACTGTCTGTCAACAACTGACAGGTTCCATAATTTGACATTTCATATCCTTATCAATTGCAGGTCAAATTGACTGACACGCCTGAGATCGATCAACCGAAGTGGCCTAGCCATTTAAGAGGTTTAGGAGACCAAGACTCAGTTGTTGCATGGTCTCCGCAGGCCTTGCACGGTGCTGACGTCAGAGTCCATTTTTGACGTGAACACATTTTGGCACACTCGGTGGGACCACAATCGTCAACCATGGACAAAGGCAAAGCCAAAGTTTTGACCCCAACTCAAGCCGAAAGGTTGAGGACCCTCGGTCCAGATTCTCGAGTGACCGAGGAGAAGTTCCAGGAGAACCTATGAAGGATGGAAAGGTAGAGAGCCTTGTTCGTCTTGACCGGGATAGACGAGCCCTCCGATGCAGATTACTTAGCCGCATCTCAAGATAGATGGCGGCATCAGAGCGAGAAGCACTCTAGAGCTGGAGAGCCGATCGATGTACATAAGAACTGTATGTTCTTCATGCACTGCCTTGTCAAGGGCTTGGAAACGCCTACCAAGGACAATTGTCCTGGGTGCAATAAGCGGTATGAAGAGTATAGAAGGCTCCAAACTGATGGCCGATTCACTCATGGACGAGTGGAGTATAAGAATGAGAATCAGCGTATCATCGAAGATGGTGTTGGTGGTTGGCCCAGTACTGAAGTCGTCAACGTGGATCAAATCCAACCTCAAGAGGGCCAGCACAACGAGCATCGGTCACCTCAGGATCTCAAGAGGCTGACCAAGACCCAAAAGAGGAGGGTCTGACGCCAGAGAGCCGAGAGCCGGCGGTGGGAAGCAGCAAGCCGTTCCACAAGCTTCTTCCTTCCCGTGGAATTCAGAGCACCGGTGGACACCGAAGTCTATTGTAACTTTGATGAGTTAGAATTTGGAGAGCAGACCGGTGTGCTCACCCGTGAAATTCAGGCAGTCTTCGGCAAACCTGAGAGACACAGGCACTTGAAGGCGTTGTGCATCCAAGGATACATCAACGAGAGATTTGTTGGAAGGATACTAATCAACGGTGGTGCTTCCATCAACCTGATGCCTGCCCACATTATCCCCAAGTTGGGGCTGGAGTCTAAGGAACTCCACAAAACAGATTTGACACTTAGGGACTTTAGAGGAAGAACATCAGGAGCTCAAGGAGTTCTGCAAGTGGAGCTAACTGTTGGCAGCAAAACCTTCCTAACTACATCATTGACAGATATAGTTCGTACAATCTGCTCTTAGGGAGAGATTGAATTCATGCCAACTGTTGCATCCCATCCACCATGCATCAGTGTGCAGTGCAATGGCTGGATAATGACGAACTGAAAGCCCAAGTTTGGTTTTGGTTAATTGATGACACCTATGGACTAACCCTATTGTTAAGTGAATGATCAAGATAGGATGAACCAAATTGACAAGTGGACCTAGATGAAGGATCATGATAGATCAAGTGCTCCATGACTAAGGAAAAGAAGAAAGAGAAAAACAAAAATGGGCTCAAGGCAAAGGTATATCTATAGGGTCATTTTTGGTTTAGTGATCAAGACACTATAGAGAGTGTGATCACATTTAGGATAGATAGCCATACTATCAAGAAGGAAAAAATCGTTTCGATTGTGGTTATCATGTGCCACTAGGTTTGCATTGCATACATATAAAATGAACCTAAGTGACACTAAAATTGTGAAACAATTCCAAGAAAATATTATGTGAAGGCTAACATGTGAGCACAAGGACTGGATCATATCATGTTGGCATATGGAAGCTTGGAGAAGAAGAAGAAGCAACTCATTTGGACAGGAGATAGTGGTCCGGACGCAGGGTCCGGACGCTAGGGATGCTCGGTCCGGACTAACGCAGATGCGTCCGATGGCATACCCTAGCCTCGGCTAACGACACACAGGACCTCCGGACGATGTTGTGCGTCCGGACATAGGACTCCGGTCATGAGTCCGGAGCCACGGAGCTCTCTGTTCCCCTCTGGTGGAGTTATCCGGACGCTAAGCTTAGTCCGGACCATGGACTCCGGACGTGCGTCCGGGCATTTGGAGCTCTCTAGAATCTCTCTGCTGAGGTCCGGACGCAGGAAACAGGCAGTCCGGATGCTACTATTCCCTGCGTCCAGAGGCGACGTGGCAGCAGCAGAGCAAGGCGGGAACGAGTGGATTCAAATGACAGGCTGACCGAACGCAAGCGCATTGGTCCGGATCCCAAGTTTCGCGCGTTCGAATGATGTGTCCGAACTGGAAAGCAGAGGCGCTGCAGCTCGGTCAAGAGAAGGGTCCGGACGCTACCTTTAGTCCGGATCCCCCTTGCAAAGTGCGTCCGGAGGCACGCACACAGTGGAGAAAAGAGGAGAAAACGGCTAGTCTTTTGGTGGTGGCTATTTATATGTTTTGCCGGCTCCTAGGGCTCTCTCTCGCACCTCCCACTCATTCTCACTCATTGTGCTTGCTTGAGATAGCCCACAACTCATCTCTCTTTGCTTTGCTTGCTAATTGATGAGAGTTTGAGTGATCCAAGTGCTTTGATCATTGCATTGCATCTTAGTGTTACTTGGTCATCGTGATCGCCGTGGGATTTCTTGTTATTCTTGGTGTTTGCCAACACCTAGACGACTTGGCGATTGTGGAGAAGCTTCGGCACGTGTTGGTGATTGTTCGTGGCCGGCTTCATCGACTTGTGAGAGGGCTTGTACCCACCTCAGCGGAGCGCCAAAGGGTAACTCTAGTGGATTGCTCGTGTCATTGAGTTACTCTCATTTGGGTGGTTTCTTGTAGCGCCCGTGGGCTTGGCTTGTGAATTGCCAATTAGCCACCGAAACACCACTTGAGTAGTCGACACAACGGGGACTAGCTTGGTTGCAACCAAGTGAACCTCGGGAGAAAAATTCTTGTGTTCATCTTGTCTCCCGGCTACTCATTGGTTTTCATTGTGATTGATTCTTCATTTTGACATCCTTTGATTACAAGGCATCGGTATAACAATCACCCTTATCCTTGCATTTACTTTCTTTCATATCTTTCTTAGTTAGCTCTCTAGTTAGCTTGTTAGCTTAGCTTGTTAGTTGTTCTTGCTAGCTCAAGTTAAGTGCCTTAGGTTCTTGCTATTGATTGTTAGACACTTAGCTAACTAGAATTGCATTGGATAGGTGGCTTTGCACCCCAAGTAGAGCTAAAGCAAAAAGCTTCGCTTAAGTGTTATCTAACCTTTTGCTCTAGTGTTTTGTAGAATTTTTATTAGGCTATTCACCCCTAGCCATCTAGGACCTTTCAAGTGATATCGGAGCCGTGGTCACCGCTATCATCAAGGCTTAACAACCTTCGGTGTTAGTGATGACTCAAATATAATTCAACCATGTTGGGAGCAAACTGCCAATGTTTGATAGCACCTCATTTGATTATTGGAAGAGAAAGATCAAGATGCATGTAGGCTCAATACATGAGAAGGTGTGGAGTGTGACCGAACATGATTTTGTCATTCTTGATGAAGCCGCTCCCACACCTAGAGAGCAAGAGAACCGACAATGCAACACCATGGTACTGAATGTGATCTACAATGGCATTGATTCCAAGGTGTTTGAGCAAATCAAAGATCTTGACAAGGCAAGTGAAGTGTGGAAGAGACTTGAAGATACTTATGAAGGCACTTCAACGGTAAAGAATGCCAAGTTGTATATGCTCAAGGACAAGCTATCTCATTTCAAGATGAAGGAGGATGAGTCCATCTCGGAGATGTTTTATAGGCTCCAAGTTATCATCAATGATCTCAACAGCTTGGTGTGAAGGTCAAGGATGAAGACTTCTCAAACCGGTTTCTGGTTGTTTGCCCAAGAAATACAAAACTTTGAGGCAAATAATTAGGAGAGATGGTTTGGACAAGATCACTCCCAATGAAGTACTTGGTGAGATCATGACCGAAGAGCAATACAATGAATAAAGTGAAGAAGAAGAGGTCAAGGAAGAAAAGAAGGAAAAGAAGAGATTGGCTTTCAAGGCATCATCATCCAAGAGCAAGGGCAAAACAAATAAGCAAGAGTCAAGTGATGATGAAGAAGCTAGTGATATTGATGATGAGATGATGGCCCTCTTTGTCGTAAGTTTGCAAGTTCATGAAGAAGAAGGGCTATGGTGCTAGAAAGAGAAGAGACAACTTCAAGAGCAAAGAATATGAGAAGAGATGCTACAAGTGCAAGAGCACCGTCACATGATTGCGGATTGTCCCAATCATAGTGATGAGGATGAGAAGAAGAAGAAGAGCAAGCATGACAAGAAGGAGAAGAAGCTATCATTCACCAAGAAGAAGAAGGGTGAATCTTATATGTGACTCGCTCCCACACCTAAGAGCAAGAGAACCGACAATGCAACACCATGGTACTGAATGTGATCTACAATGGCATTGATTCCAAGGTGTTTGAGCAAATCAAAGATCTTGACAAGGCAAGTGAAGTGTGGAAGAGACTTGAAGATACTTATGAAGGCACTTCAACGGTAAAGAATGCCAAGTTGTATATGCTCAAGGACAAGCTATCTCATTTCAAGATGAAGGAGGATGAGTCCATCTCGGAGATGTTTTATAGGCTCCAAGTTATCATCAATGATCTCAACAGCTTGGGTGTGAAGGTCAAGGATGAAGACTTCTCAAACGGTTTCTTGGTTGTTTGCCCAAGAAATACAAAACTTTGAGGCAAATAATTAGGAGAGATGGTTTGGACAAGATCACTCCCAATGAAGTACTGTGAGATCATGACCGAAGAGCAATACAATGAATAAAGTGAAGAAGAAGAGGTCAAGGAAGAAAAGAAGGAAAAGAAGAGATTGGCTTTCAAGGCATCATCATCCAAGAGCAAGGGCAAAACAAATAAGCAAGAGTCAAGTGATGATGAAGAAGCTAGTGATATTGATGATGAGATGATGGCCCTCTTTGTGCGTAAGTTTGGCAAGTTCATGAAGAAGAAGGGCTATGGTGCTAGAAAGAGAAGAGACAACTTCAAGAGCAAAGAATATGAGAAGAGATGCTACAAGTGCAAGAGCACCGTCACATGATTGCGGATTGTCCCAATCATAGTGATGAGGATGAGAAGAAGAAGAAGAGCAAGCATGACAAGAAGGAGAAGAAGCTATCATTCACCAAGAAGAAGAAGGGTGAATCTTATATGGTGACTCGCTCCCACACCTAGAGAGCAAGAGAACCGACAATGCAACACCATGGTACTGAATGTGATCTACAATGGCATTGATTCCAAGGTGTTTGAGCAAATCAAAGATCTTGACAAGGCAAGTGAAGTGTGGAAGAGACTTGAAGATACTTATGAAGGCACTTCAACGGTAAAGAATGCCAAGTTGTATATGCTCAAGGACAAGCTATCTCATTTCAAGATGAAGGAGGATGAGTCCATCTCGGAGATGTTTTATAGGCTCCAAGTTATCATCAATGATCTCAACAGCTTGGGTGTGAAGGTCAAGGATGAAGACTTCTCAAACCGGTTTCTTGGTTGTTTGCCCAAGAAATACAAAACTTTGAGGCAAATAATTAGGAGAGATGGTTTGGACAAGATCACTCCCAATGAAGTACTTGGTGAGATCATGACCGAAGAGCAATACAATGAATAAAGTGAAGAAGAAGAGGTCAAGGAAGAAAAGAAGGAAAAGAAGAGATTGGCTTTCAAGGCATCATCATCCAAGAGCAAGGGCAAAACAAATAAGCAAGAGTCAAGTGATGATGAAGAAGCTAGTGATATTGATGATGAGATGATGGCCCTCTTTGTGCGTAAGTTTGGCAAGTTCATGAAGAAGAAGGGCTATGGTGCTAGAAAGAGAAGAGACAACTTCAAGAGCAAAGAATATGAGAAGAGATGCTACAAGTGCAAGAGCACCGGTCACATGATTGCGGATTGTCCCAATCATAGTGATGAGGATGAGAAGAAGAAGAAGAGCAAGCATGACAAGAAGGAGAAGAAGCTATCATTCACCAAGAAGAAGAAGGGTGAATCTTATATGGTGACTCGCTCCCACACCTAGAGAGCAAGAGAACCGACAATGCAACACCATGGTACTGAATGTGATCTACAATGGCATTGATTCCAAGGTGTTTGAGCAAATCAAAGATCTTGACAAGGCAAGTGAAGTGTGGAAGAGACTTGAAGATACTTATGAAGGCACTTCAACGGTAAAGAATGCCAAGTTGTATATGCTCAAGGACAAGCTATCTCATTTCAAGATGAAGGAGGATGAGTCCATCTCGGAGATGTTTTATAGGCTCCAAGTTATCATCAATGATCTCAACAGCTTGGGTGTGAAGGTCAAGGATGAAGACTTCTCAAACCGGTTTCTTGGTTGTTTGCCCAAGAAATACAAAACTTTGAGGCAAATAATTAGGAGAGATGGTTTGGACAAGATCACTCCCAATGAAGTACTTGGTGAGATCATGACCGAAGAGCAATACAATGAATAAAGTGAAGAAGAAGAGGTCAAGGAAGAAAAGAAGGAAAAGAAGAGATTGGCTTTCAAGGCATCATCATCCAAGAGCAAGGGCAAAACAAATAAGCAAGAGTCAAGTGATGATGAAGAAGCTAGTGATATTGATGATGAGATGATGGCCCTCTTTGTGCGTAAGTTTGGCAAGTTCATGAAGAAGAAGGGCTATGGTGCTAGAAAGAGAAGAGACAACTTCAAGAGCAAAGAATATGAGAAGAGATGCTACAAGTGCAAGAGCACCGGTCACATGATTGCGGATTGTCCCAATCATAGTGATGAGGATGAGAAGAAGAAGAAGAGCAAGCATGACAAGAAGGAGAAGAAGCTATCATTCACCAAGAAGAAGAAGGGTGAATCTTATATGGTGACTTGGGATAGTAGTGACTCTTCCAATGATGACTCTAGTGATGATGAGAGGAAGAAGTCCAAGAAGAAGGCTTTGGCTAGCATTGCTATCAACAACAAGCCATCCATCTTTGACACTCCATCATGCTTCATGGCTAAGCCATCTAAGGTACAATCTCATGATGATAGTGATAGTGATGATGATAGTAGTGATGATGAGGAGGAGTACTCCAAAGAAGAACTAGTAGATATGATGAAGCAAACTTATGAATGCTTTGAGAAGAAGATGAAGGAGTGCAAAGAATTGAACAAGAAGCTTAAGGCTCTTGAACAATCCTTTGATGAGCTCAATGGCTCTCATGATAGGCTAATGGAAGCCCATGAGAAGCTTGAGAGGACTCACTACAAGCTTGAAAAAGCTCACTCCTCCCTCCTTGATCAAAACAAGGATAAGATTGTTGCATCATGTGATATTGAAGTTACTTGTGATATTCTAGATGAATCATTTTTTACTCCTATCATTGTTGCACCAACCGACACTAGCACATCCACTTGCACATCCACTAGTGAGAGCTCAAAGGTTGATGCTACACTAGTGAGTGAAAATGAAAAATTGAAAAATGATGTTAATGAACTCACTCATGCTTTGGGTAAGGCATATGGTGGAGATGCCCGCTTGCTAAAGTGCTTGGGTAGCCAAAGTTTTTTCCCACTACAAAGAGGGATTGGGCTATACCCCTAAGAAAGGCAAGGCCGCCTTTGTGACTCCAAAGACTAGCTTTGTGAGAAGCAATGGTCGGTATTGCAATAGTTGCAAGCAAGTGGGGCATGTTGACCAATATTGCAAACTTAACATGAGCCAAATCAAGTTTGCTAAATCCACCTCCATTCATTTTGATTCATGTTATATGCTTACCAAAGGGAGAGATGGTGTAATGGCTAAGTATGTTGGCACACCCATCATTGGCCCAAAGAAGAAGGCTATTTGGGTGCCAAAATCCTTGGTCACTAACTTTGGAGGACCCAAACAAGTGTGGGTACCTAAGAAGAACTAATTTGTTTTGTAGGTCAATTACAAAGCCGGAGGAAGGCATTGGGTGCTTGATAGTGGGTGCACTCAACACATGACCGGGGATTCTAGAATGTTCAAATCAATTAACTCCAACACCAATGATGGCATTGATAGTATTACTTTTGGTGATAATGGCAAGGGCAAGGTCAAGGGACTTGTTAAGATTGCAATATCCAATGACTTGAGCATATCAAATGTCTTGCTAGTTGAGAGCTTGAACTTCAATTTGCTATCGGTAGCTCAATTGTGTGATCTTGGATTCAAATGCATATTTGGGGTAGATGATGTTGAGATCATTAGTGTTGATGGTTCAAACTTGATCTTCAAAGGCTTTAGATATGAGAACCTCTACCTAGTTGATTTCAATGCTAGTGAAGCTCAATTGTCAACTTGCTTGCTCACTAAATCAAGTATGGGTTGGTTATGGCATAGAAGACTTGGTCATGTTGGCATGAAGCAATTGAATAGATTGATCAAACATGACTTAGTTAGAGGCTTGAAAGATGTTGTGTTTGAGAAGGACAAACTTTGTAGCTCTTGTCAAGCCGACAAACAAGTTGGTAACAACCATCCTAAGAAGAGCATGATGAGCACTAGTAGAGCATTTGAGTTGTTGCACATGGATTTATTTGGACCAACAACATACACAAGCATTGGAGGCAACAAGTATGTCTTTGTGATAGTGGATGATCTCACAAGATACACTTGGGTATTCTTTCTCAATGACAAGAGTGATACATTTTCTACATTCAAGTCATTTGTCAAGAGATGTCACAATGAGTTTGAAACTACTATCAAGAAAGTGAGAAGTGACAATGGAAGTGAATTCAAGAATACAAGAGTTGAAGAGCTAAGTGATGAGCTTGGAATGAAACATCAATTCTCGGCCAAGTACACTCCACAATCGAATGGCCTTGTTGTGAGGAAGAATAGAACATTGATTGATATGGCAAGGTCTATGCTTAGTGAGTACAATGCGAGTCACTCCTTTTGGGCCGAAGCTATCAACACCACTTGCTACTCTAGCAACCGGTTGTATTGTCACCCATTGATGGAGAATACACCATATGAGCTATTGAATGGAAGAAAGCCCAACATTTCATACTTTAGAGTCTTTGGGTGCAAATGCTACATCTTGAGGAAAGGCACAAGACTTGGAAAGTTTGACAAGAAATGTGATGAAGGGTTCTTACTTGGTTACTCAACCACAAGCAAAGCCTATAGAGTGTGGAATTCAGCTAGTGGTATACTTGAGGAGGTTCATGATGTTGAATTTGATGAAACCAATGGCTCCCAAGTTGAGAATGAGAACCTAGAAGACGTGAGTGGATCTCAATTGGCAAATGCTATGAAAAGCATGTATATTGGTGATATTCGGCCAAGGTAAGTCATAGATGTTGAAGATGACAAAGATCAAGTGCTCAACTCACCTCAAGTACAAGCTAGTAATTCTCAAGTGCAAGATCAACAAGTGGCTAGTTCATCTCAACCTAGTGCAAGAAATCAAGTTCCTATCCTCCAACCAACCAACATTGCAAGAGATCATCCCATTGATCAAATAGTTGGGATATTACAAGTGGTGTGCAAACAAGATCGAGATTGGCATCCTTTTGTGAACACTATTCATTTGTGTCATCCATAGAGCCCACAAAGATTGAAGAAGCCTTACAAGATGTTGATTGGGTAAATGCTATGCATGAAGAGCTCAACAATTTCATAAGAAATCAAGTTTGGGAGCTAGTTGAAAGACCCAAGAATTACAATGTGATTGGCACAAGATGGGTATTTAGAAACAAGAAAGACCAAGATGGTATAGTTGTGAGAAACAAAGCAAGATTTGTAGCTCAAGGTTACACACAAGTTGAAGGTCTTGACTTTGGAGAAACCTATGCACCCGTTGCAAGATTAGAGGCAATAAGAATCCTATTGGCCTATGCATGTGCACACAACATCAAGCTATACCAAATGGATGTGAAGAGTGCTTTCTTGAATGGATATATCAATGAGCTAGTATATGTTGAGCAACCTCCCGGTTTTGAAGATGACAAGAAGCCCAACCATGTGTACAAGTTGAGGAAGGCTTTATATGGCTTGAAGCAAGCACCTAGAGCATGGTATGAAAGATTGAGGAATTTCCTCTTATCCAAAGGGTTCATCATGGGGAAGGTTGATACTACTCTCTTCACCAAGAAGTTTGGCAAGGATCTATTTGTGCTCCAAATCTATGTGGACGACATCATATTTGGTTCAAACAATCAAGATTTTTGTGAAGAGTTTGGCAAGATGATGGCAAATGAGTTTGAAATGTCAATGATTGGTGAGCTTAGCTACTTCCTTGGTCTTCAAATCAAGCAATTGAAGAATGACACCTTTGTGAGTCAAGGCAAGTACATCAAGGACATGATGAAGAAGTTTGGCCTAGAAGATTCTAAAGGTATTAGCACTCCTATGGGCACCAATGGACACTTGGATAGTGATGCTAGTGGCAACATGGTGGATCAAAAGTTGTATCGGTCTATGATTGGAAGCCTACTCTATGTGACCGCTTCAAGACCGGATGTCATGTTTAGTGTATGCATGTGTGCAAGATTCCAAGCCTCACCAAGAGAAAGTCATTTGAAGGCTACAAAGAGGATATTGAGGTACTTAAAGCATACATAAGATGTTGGATTGTGGTATCCCAAGGGGTTGATTGGATATTCGGACTCCGACTATGCGGGATGCAAGGTTGATAGAAAAAGCACATCGGGCACATGTCAAATGCTAGGCATGTCACTTGTATCTTGGTCATCAAAGAAGCAAAATAGTGTGGCACTCTCTACCGCTGAAGCCGAATACATAAGTGCGGGTAGTTGTTGTGCTCAATTGCTTTGGATGAAAGCAACTTTGAATGACTATGGAATCAATTTCAAGCAAGTGCCATTGCTATGTGACAATGAAAGTGCGGTGAAGCTCACCAACAATCCGGTTCAACATTCAAGAACCAAGCACATTGACATAAGGCACCACTTCATAAGGGATCATCAGCAAAAGGATGATATCACAATTACAAGTGTTGGCACCAATGATCAACTTGCCGATATATTCACCAAACACTTGATGAGAAGAGGTTTTGCAAGCTAAGAAATGAGTTGAACATTCTTGATTATTCAAACATGTATTGATGCACCCCACATATATGGCATGCCTCTCCTTCGAGCAAAGCAAGGTAAAAGTTGATTGACATGTCATTCATCCCTATTAGGACTTGTTAGTGCATCTAGACATCAATTCATTAGGCTCATTCATGGAAAATCAAATGAATTTGATGCTTATATGGTACCACTATTGCTTCTATGCTTGACTTGATCTAGTGGTAGCATATGAAATGTTTATAGGCTTGCAATCCTAGTGTTTGATCTAGAATATGAACTTCAAATGTTTAGCTCAACATGGGCAAGATAACCATTCTAGGATGTGTGAACAAGCTTGTCCATGGTTTAAACCGAGTTAAATAATTTGGGGCAAGTAATCTAGATTGAACCACACCTAAGCTTCACTCCAATAATCAAACCTTCGGGCACATCTTTTTGATAATAGATGACAAAGGGGGAGAGAAAATGGGGGAGAAGTAAGTAGTCACAAAGAAAAATTGAAATTTTTTCAAAATTGTAAAGCACACAAGTAGGGGGAGCAAGCCTATGAATAAAGTTGTTGCATATCCTTGCGCATTCATAGGCGCTTGCTTGCATATGTACTTATTTTCATGACATGCTTGTGTGGTGAATGCTAGAAACTTAAATGTATTGATGCTTGAAGTTCTAGCATGATTAGGTTTTAGCCTAATTCTTCTTGTGAGCTTAAGCTTTCCAAGTGGTATTTCAAATTTGCTCTCAAGTGGTTTCTAGGCATTCATGGTGCTAAGGATGGTATAATATGGCACTCCAATTGGTATCACACTTCAAAGGTCCATCTCTTATACCTTAGCATCATTTGGTAGCATTCACTCTCCCAATATTCCTATTCATGCATATGTGATCAAAATGAACCAAACTCATATATCACATATGTAGGGGGAGCTAATACTACCAAAGTGGAAATTTTCATTACATACATTCTTTTGTGAAAGGTTGTCATCAATTACCAAAAAGGGGGAGATTGAAAGCCCAAGTTTTGTTTTGGTTAATTGATGACACCTATGGAGTAACCCTATTGTTAAGTGAATGATCAAGATAGGGTGAACCAAATTGACAAGTGGAGCTAGATGAAGGATCATGATAGATCAAGTGCTCCATGACTAAGGAAAATAAGACAGAGAAAAACAAAAATGGGCTCAAGGCAAAGGTATATCTATAGGGCCATTTTTGGTTTAGTGATCAAGACACTATAGAGAGTGTGATCACATTTAGGATAGATAGTCGTACTATCAAGAAGGGAAAACTCGTTTCGATTGCGGTTATCATGTGCCACTAGGTTTGCATTGGAGACATATAAAATGAACCTAAGTAACACTAAAATTGTGAAACAATTCCAATAAAATATTATGTGAAGGCTAACATGTGAGCACAAGGACTGGATCATATCATGTTGGCATATGGAAGCTTGGAGAAGAAGAAGAAGCAACTCATTTGGACACGAGACAGTGGTCCGGACGCAGGGTCCGGATGCTAGGGATGCTCGGTCCGGACTAACGCAGATACGTCCGATGGCATACCCTAGCCTCGGCTAACGACGCACAGGACCTCCAGACGATGTTGTGCATCCGGACACAGGACTCCGATCATGAGTCCTGAGCCACGGAGCTCTCTGTTCCCCTCTAGTGGAGTTATCCGGACGCTAAGCTTAGTCCGGACCATGGACTCCGGACGTGCGTCCGGGCATTTGGAGCTCTCTGGAATCTCTCTGCTGAGGTCCGGACACAGGAAATAGGTAGTCCGGATGCTACTATTCCCCGCGTCCGGAGGCGACGTGGCAGCAGCAGAGCAAGGCGGGAACGAGTGGATTCAAATGACAGGCTGACCGGACGCAAGCGCATTGGTCTGGATCCCAAGTTTCGCGCGTCTGGATGATGTGTGAGGACTGGAAAGCAGAGGCGCTGCAGCTCAGTCAGAGGAGGGTCTGGACGCTACCTTTAGTCAGGACCCCCCTTGCAAAGTGCGTCCGGAGGCGCACAGACACTGGAGAAAAGAGGAGAAAATGTCTAGTCTTTTGGTGGTGGCTATTTATATGTTTTGGCGGGCTCCTAGGGCTCTCTCTCGCACATCCCATTCATTCTCACTCATTGTGCTTGGTTGAGATAGCCCACAACTCATCTCTCTTTGCTTTGCTTGCTAATTCATGAGAGTTTGAGTGATCCAAGTGCTTTGATTATTGCATTGCATCTTAGTGGCACTTGGTCATCGTCATCGCCACGGGATTTCTTGTTATTCTTGGTGTTTGCCAACACCTAGACGCCTTGGCGATTGTGGAGAAGCTTCAGCGCGTGTTGGTGATTGTTCGTGGCCGGCTTCATCGACTTGTGAGAGGGCTTGTACCCACCTCGGCGGAGCGCCAAAGGGTAACTCTAGTGGATTTCTCGTGTCATTGAGTTACTCTCATTTGGGTGGTTTCTTGTGGCGCCCGGGTAGTGGGCTTGGCTTGTAAATTGCCAATTAGCCACCGAAACACCACTTGAGTAGTCGACACAACGGCGACTAGCTTGGTGGCACCAAGTGAACCTCGGGAGAAAAATTCTTGTGTTCATCTTGTCTCCCGGCTACTCATTGGTTTTCATTGTGATTGATTCTTCATTTTGACATCCTTCGATCACAAGGCATCGGTATAACAATCACCCTTATCCTTGCATTTACTTTCTTTCATATCTTGCTTAGTTAGCTCTCTAGTTAGCTTGTTTGCTTAGCTTGTTAGTTGTTCTTGCTAGCTCAAGTTAAGTGTCTTAGGTTCTTGCTATTGATTGTTAGGCACTTAGCTAACTAGAATTGCATTGGATAGGTGGCTTTGCACCCCAAGTAGAGCTAGAGCAAAAAGCTTTGCTTAAGTGTAATCTAACCTTTTGCTCTAGTGTTTTGTAGAATTTTTATTAGGCTATTCACCCCCCCTCTAGCCATCTAGGACCTTTCACGAACTCCAAGTCATTCCGACCGATGATTCAATCTTGATAGCAACCGTTGACCCTACGTACTGGGACTTGGAAGATTAAGCCTATGATTGTTTCTCTGGAAGAAGGTTGTAGGAAGATTGTGTCATTTTCAACAGTGTGAGTCAACAACCGATCCATGCAGTCATCTTAAAGAAAATGGAATAATGCAGACATCAATCGATCATGACGAAGGCAAGATGGGCAAGGGGTTTATGTCGGCTGACAAGTTAGAAGCTGTTGATATTAGAGATGGTGATAAACCGAGGCCGACGTACATCAGTTCTAAATTAGATCATGAGGTTAGAGATAAATTGATTGCTCTGTTGAAGGAGTACAAGGAATGTTTTGCTTGGGAGTATTACGAGATGCCCGGTCTTGACCAAAAGTTGGTCGAACATTGTTTGCTAATTAAGGATGGATATCGACCGGTTAAGTAGCACCAGAAGAATCAAAGCTGAAGTCATGGATGATGTGAAAACTAAAATCACTCGGCTATATGAAGCAAAGTTCATTTGGCAAAGCAGATACGCCGAGTGGATTGCCAATGTGGTCCCTGTGTACAAGAAGAATGGAAAAGTGAGAGTTTGCATTGACTTCAGGGACCTCAAAAAAGCTACCTGGATGGATACCTGATGCCAGTGGCCAACATGCTGGTCGATGCAGCAGCAGGCCATAGAGTGATCAGTTTTATGGATGACAATACTGGGTACAATCAGATCTTCATGGCAGAAGAAGACATCCACAAGACCGCATTCAGATGTCCTGGTGCGCTAGGACTATATGAGTGGGTGGTCATGAAATTCAGTTTGAAGAATGCCGGTGCAACTTATCAGAGAGCCATGAATTTTATTTTTCATAAGTTGATCAGAAAAACTATGGAGGTCTACATCGATGATGTGGTTGTGAAGTCCAGGGGATACCGAGAGCACCTTGAAGATCTTAAAGCCACCCTGGAGTGTGCAAAGAAACATGGTTTGAGGATGAATCCTCACAAGTGTACGTTCAGAGTGTCAGCTAGACAATTCCTGGGCTTCATGGTGCATGAGAAAGGGATTGAGCTTGGTCAGAAGAGGTTTGACGCAATCGAGAAGACTGTACCACTAACTACGAAGACCGAGTTGCATTGTTTGATGAGCAAAATCAACTTCATTAGAAGATTTATATCGAATCTGTGAGCCAAGATATTGTTGTTCACAGTTTTGCTGAAGCTTAAGAGCAATCAAGAGTTCAAGTGGGGCTTTCGAGGAGATCAAGGAATATTTGAAGTCTCCGCCCGTGCTGACCCCTCCTCAGAGAAGGAAGCGTTTCAGGCTGTACATAGCAGCCAATGACCATACGATTGGATTGGCTCTAATACAAGAGTTTGAAGGGAAGGAGAGAGTGGTGTTCTACTTGTGTCGGAGGCTGCTCGATCCTAAAACAAGGTACTACCTCCGTCCCTAAAAGAATGCAATTGTGGGAACCGTGTCGGTCAAGCTAGTCTATCTTTGACCAACTTTATATTAAATAGTATTAGTATTTATGTTTCTGAATAATTTTATTATGAAAATATATTGTATAAGTAATCTAATGATACTTTTTATATCATGAATGTTAGTATTTTTTATATAAATTTGATCAAAGTTTAAACTTGTTGACTCCTTGAAAAGCGAGAATTGCATTCTGTTGGGAATAGAGGTAGTATTCTCCTGCCGAGAAGTTGTGCTTGTGTCTGTACTTTTCGTGCATTAAGCTTCGACATTACCTGCTGTCCTCTGAGTGCACGGTGGTGTCTAAGTTCGATGTGATCAAGCACATGTTGTCGATGCCTATTCTAAATGGGAGAATTGGCAAGTGGATTCTTACGCTGTCAAAGTTTGACTTGAGATACGAGTTGGCTAAGGAAGTGAAAGGCCAAATAATAGCTGACTTCATCACTCATCACCATGAAAAAGAGATCAAAATGGTGGGCGTAACTCCATGGGCATTGTTCTTTGATGGGTCTACCTGCAAGCAAGGAGGAGGCATTGAAGTCGTCCTGATTTCGCCTCGAGGGGCAAGCCTAGAGTATGCTTTCCCAATGAGGCCAACATCTACCAACAACTAGGTTGAGTACGAAGCCCTTCTCAAAGGATTGCAACTGCTTCATGAGGTAAAGGCTGAAGCTATTGAGATTTTTGGTGATTCTCAATTAGTGGTCAATCAAATGTTCGGCATGTATGAGTGCAAGGATGTAACAGAACCGTCCGAACTATAAGAGATCAAATACTAATGTAGCCGAATTAACTGCCACTCCAGAGTACTTGAGCCCAAATAATCCCAGTAGTCCATGAAATATCGAAGGATTTCAAACATTCCACAATACAGCCAAGATCGAGATAGATTCACACGATATAAAGCTCAACATAATAAAATAGTATCGGAGTGTGAAGACTCAATAGTTATTACAAATCATAGTTCAAATTGAGAGGGTAGCGGAAGTCTTTGAAACACGATAATCTCCAAAGTAGTTCTTAATAGAGTGCCAGACTAGGAACATATCCCGCAACAGCAAAAGAGGAGTCTAGAAGTGACCAAGCCCATGGTCTAGAAGTCATCCCCAACGGGGTAGAGACATTTAACACAATAACCATGCAGGAGCTGACCATCTGCAAAACAACATGGGATAAAACCCTGAGTACAAGAAGGTACTCAGCGAGACTTAACCGTCATAAACGAAAATAAAGACTCCAAGGAGGATGAAGGCTTATGGTGGTTTAGCTGACTCTTTTGCAGATAAGCATGCGGCTAACCTTTCAAGTTTTAGTAAAGATATAGCAGCAAACTTTTAGTAATATTACCTGTCATCTACACTAGCCACTAGTCTATGCTAGACATGTTGTATTTAAGCATACAAGAGAACCCATCATCATTCCAGGCTTTCCATAAACTGGATCACCAACATTAGTTTCATAGTCGTGTAACTATTGTCATTGCCCTAGTCAAGTGCTCTCTAATTAGGAGCGATGACGATTCGAATCGGATTCCTACTCAGCTGAGGGGGTATTCCCTACACAAACCACACTCACAAGCCACGTGAGTTACAGGTCACCGAAGACGCTATTCGGTTAAAGTCGCGGGATGGACAGGGACCACCGACACCCAGGGGCCGCCCGAAAGCCAGCACGTGTGAAGGTCTTAGATCGCGTCCCTGTGTCCGAAGCCCGCCTTGCACCAGCATGATGCGTCGCAATCAAAACCCGGCCCGAATAGTGTACCGGCTTCATGGTCGGAACGAGTTATCCTTCCAGTTAAGTGTACGGCATGCGTTCAACATGACCAAAGGGATGACAACACGAACAGTCATTAGTTGACACGATCGAGTCACCCCCATCCAAAGTACAGGGAGTTTCCCACCAATCTTTGTTCGATTAACCATTCCGGCTATCATTCCGAGATAACCCAATTCATGTGATGAGGATATATCCTAAATCTCGCGGGTAATAGAATCACTCGACTTCTACCAAACTAAGCCAACTAAGCATGGCTGCCACGATCGAACTGTGGGTAACAAGGTAAAGGTAGGAATAGGATAACAAGGTAATATGCATCAACGGTTGCACTCAACTCCTATACTTAAAGCAGGAATAATAAATGTTAGACTTTTACAAACTGGGAGAATGCTCTGAGGCTTGGCTTGCTCAAAGATACTGGCGACGTGGTTCGAGCACTCCTGCAGCTGGTCCTCCTCACTGGGCTCCTCGAGCTGCACCTCCGGAGTGGCTGGCTCCTGCTCTTGAGTCACGTTCTCTGGTTTCTCGTCCTGCGATCCTGTATGATGAGATGCAAGCATATATAAGCGCGTATGATGCAATGAGATCATGATGAGATGATATGTATGCGAAGTGCTGCATGTAAACTTGGTAATTAACCATTCACTTAACAACTTAAGCAAGCAAGGCTAAATTAATAGCCCTTCCTAACATGATAAGATAACATTTGAAATTAAGTTGTACTCTGAAAAGCATCAAACAGTTTAGCACACATTTTTCTTTAATACTACTAAGTACCAGGATATCTCAGAAAAATTATCAGATATTTATCTTGCATAAAACAATTATTAAAACTCAATAAAGTAGTTATTTATCACATTTAAAAACCTACACAGATTTGCTAAACAGAACATAGGGTAGTTCATATTTTTCTTAGATAGATCTCTGCTACACAAACCTGGCAAAACAAGTTTCACATTTTTTAGAGCTATATTTTATTTAATATACATTTCTCAAGTTTCAGCCTTAAACAAGATTAAATAAATCTATACAGAAAAGTTGCACAATAAATCATGTAAAATACACCAAACTGTAGATCTAAACAAAAGTAACCGAACAAAACCAGTTTTTCATTTTTAGGATTTTTCTACGAATTGATATGCACTTTACAAGTTCAAAATGAATTAAAAGAAAATATTTTCTTTTCTGTTTTAAACCTAAAACGCTACGTGCACCCGAAACGTGAACACACGCCACGCACACAGCGACCGACAGGTGGGGCCTCGGGCCCACACGTCAGCCGCACACCCACAGGCGCACATGGCGGCGGCGCTGCTCATCGCCGACCAGATCTCCAGCGACGGGGAGGGCAGCACCGGCTTCGCCTCGGCGAGACGAAGCCGACGGTGGCTTCGGCTTGGCGAGCGCGGGCTTGCGGCGAGCTTCCCGCCGGGCATGGCGGCACGGCGGCGGCTGTGCACGGCGACAGCGTTGCTCCGGCCGTGGCACGGCGCGAGGAGCGGCTACCGAGGTCCGCGGGGCATCCACGGAACTCTACGAGCGTCGAACGGGGACAGGGAAACGGGAGGCGGCGCGGAACAACGCGCGGCGCTCGTAGCAGAGCACGATAACCGCGGCGCGTGGTGCGGGTCGCTCGGTAGCTTACCGTGGCGGACGAGTGGCGTTGCGGCTGGACGGTGGTGTGGCGGAGCTAGCGCTAGCGCGGAGCTGAGCCGCGGGAACGGCGCGGGAGGCGACGGCGGCGCTCGCGCTGCGCTGCTACTGCTCTAGGGCGAGGGCAACAGAGTGTGAGAGAGCGCGAGAGCGAGAGGGGGACAGAGCGGGGGTTTAGGCGCGGTCGGGACGGCCACCGCCCTGGCCGGCCGTACGCCGGTGGCCGCGTGGCACGCGCGGGCTGGCAAGCAGCGCCGCGCGGCAGGCGACGCGATTTTGCGCTCGGCGTGTGGGCGCAGGCGCGGGCTGGCTTCGGCCAGCGGGCAGAAAGTGAGGCCCCGACCTAATTAGCCAGGTAAGCGTTTTTCTTTTTCTTTTTCAATTTTGTTTTTCCTTATTTGTTTTTAAACTCAATTTTGACCAAATTAAAATGTTTTTCAGGTTTTAGTGAAAATACAACTTTTGCTCAGAAAAAAAACTGCACAAGATTGCTTCAAACATTGAGGCCAAATTCGGTTTACTTTTTAAACTAGAAAATCAGACCCAAATTAAAGCCTATAGAATTATTATTTTAAATATTGCTAAGCCAATTTAAATTTTAGGAATTAAATTTATTTTCACATCTCAATAAAGCATTAAACTTTAGGTTGCAATTAACATGATGGTTCAAGGTTAAACATATTAAACAAACAAGATCATAGCAAAAAGGATTAAAAAAATGCAATATTGATGCTATGCATGAATGCTCATGAGATGATGCTTAGGCTTAATTAAGAATGGTTTAATGATGCTTAACACTTGAGGTGTTACAAAGGATGAAATACTAAGAAGGTATTATGAAGATTGCTATGAATTGCTTGGTTCTTTTTCCTCTATTAGTATCAAGTACATCCCCAGATATCAGAATCAGGAGGCTAATAGATTGGCTTAGAGTGCCTCTGGGTAACGGTAAATTGTGGAGATTTCAGCTGATGAGCTTGTTGACGATGGTGATTGGAGAACGAAGATCATCGAGTATCTGAAGAATCCAACACAACGAATTTCTAGAAATTTGAGGTATCAGGCTACCAAGTTTGTCATTTTTGATGATCAGTTATATCACAAACCAGGTGAGGGTGTGCTGCTCAAGTGCCTTAATAAGGAAGAAGCTAAGTTGCTGATGGGAAAAATTCATGAAGGCCTCTGTGGGGCACATTAATCCGCTCAGAAGATGATGTGGATGATCAAGAGGGCTGGGTACTTTTGGCCAACCATAATGGAGGATTGTTTCAGATATTATAAGGGTTGCCAGGAGTGACAAAAATTTGGTAATGTTCAGAAATCCCCAGCATCGGCTATGAATCCCATCATAAAGCCATGGACATTTAGAGGATAGGGAATAGATTTGATCGGTCAGGTGTTTTCATCATCTAGTAAAGGACACAAGTTTGTATTGGTGGTGACAGATTATTTCACCAAGTGGGTTGAAGCTATTCCTCTGAAGGAGGCGTCGTTAGCCAATATAATTGAGTTCATAAGAGAGCACACCATTTATAAATTTGGTGTCCCTCGAACCATCAGCACCGATCAAGGGACGATGTTTACATCTAAAGAGTTTGAGGGCTTCGCTGCCGAGACAGGTTTCAAGTTGATCAACTCATCTCCATATTATGCTCAAGCCAATGGACAAGCTGAAGCATCTAACCAGATATTGATCAAGATAATCAAGAAGAAGATCTTAGAGTATCCTACGAGATGGCACCTGATACTTGTGGAGACTCTATGGTCTTATAGGATGGCTTACCATGGATTGACTAAATGTTCGCCTTATGAACTAGTCTATGGGCAGGAAGTTGTGTTGCCATGGGAAATTAGCGTTGGATCTCAGAGAGTCGTGCAGCAGGATAATCTGGGAGCGGATGATTACAAAAACCTTATGCGGGACAATCTTGATGATCTAAGCCTACAACGGTTGAGAGCCCCTAGAGAATATTGAGGCTAATAAACTCATGGTCGCCAAGTAATATGATCAGAAAGTGAGAGGGAAGAGGTTCAGTCAGGGTGATCTAGTTTGGAAAGTCATTTTGCCCATTGGAACTAAGGACAGTAAATATGACAAATGGTCACCAAACTGGGAAGGGCCCTACCGGATTACAAGAAGCGCTCCTGGTAATGCTTACTTCTATGAAACTCTAGAGGGAGAAGAGTATTCTAGAGCACTTAATGCAAAATATTTCAAGAAGTATTACCCCAACGTATGGGTTGACACGTTATAGTTGATCGGATCAGATAGCCAATATGAGACGTATCGCCTTCAGCATTAAAATGATCAACCTGACTACTAGAGGGTTGATGATAGCTGATGCAATGTGCATCACCTTTAGACAAAAAAATAATGAAAAGAAACACAGGCGGATCAGAAAGCTCTGGTGAAGCAGAGACACATATGGAGAAAGGGAGCTAATATGCGAAGAGCCCAAAAAGTCACTTCATTAGTTTATGCCTAAATACATAATAATTGATGAGGGATAGTTTATTAACAATATCCTCAACATGAGTGATGTCGACTACTACCTCGCCGTGTTCCTGAAAGGCTTCCTGAAGATCTTCATGATCCTCGGGGCCTTCATGCCTAAGAAATCCGGGAGCTACATCTGGAAGCTAGTATTCAGTGACGGCTTCGGCGGCAGTGAGGGCTGTGATAGCACCATGACGGACGCCATTGTTTACACCAAAGGTGGCAAACGGATAAAGACCGCAAGCGTACGGTTGTCAAGTGTAGCTTTCACCGGGAGTATTCCAGGTATCGTATTTTCCACAGGGAACGAGAAGTGAATTAACTAGTGATTAAGGTTATGCCCTATGATGAGACAAAGGAGTCTATGATATTTGGGTAGAGAGGTTCATTTTAGCAATGATATCTAACTAGGCAAAGCTAGTTATACTAGCTTTATCAGCCCTTCTCTTGTAGAAGGTGATGGGATAGATCGGTAAGAGGTAAAACTCCGACCGGACCGTGCCATCATGTTGTATTGAGGCCCTACCTTTTAAGAACTTATGTTACACACATGGTGGAATACAAAGACCAGACAGGGCTATCACCACCTGCTAGCTACCACAAACAATCTGTGCCATAAGCGGTTTACAAATGCAAGATCTAGTCTAGACACCACGTCTACACTATTCTTACTACTTTAACCCTATGTTAAGGCTAAAGCACTCTACTTAAAGTAAAGCGATGAACAAGCGCAAAAAGTTGTATAATAGCTATGCCAGATTTAGAGTATCAAATACTGTAAAGAACTCGTATGTATCACTTACATGTGTATAACATACAAGAGAATCGCATCCGCTGTTGTACAGCTCAGAGAAGATGCTAGACAGGCCCGACTCTCCTCTAGACTCTCCTCACTCTCTTCCAACTAGCATAGCACTACAGCAGAGCTTTGCTAAGCTACTAAGGAGTAGTTTTCCTCCAATGAGTCATGAGTTGTGAGTGAAGGCATAGGGGGTATTTATAGCTAGAGGTGGAGTAGGGGCTACTCCGGTGCCACATCAGCGATCCGCACCACCTCCATCAACCACCATAGGATCAAACCGTCATTGTAACCTCCTTAAATCAATGGTGGAGATCAAGTTGATGCATGGCGTAATGTAGGAAGGCGATGGAGAGCTCGGGGAGGCTTTTGGGCACATGGGCCAGGTCGGACGACCTGTCTATGGCAGGTGGGGGCCTCCCCTTTCTTCTAGAAGCTGACCCCATTGGTTAGGGAGCCTGTGGGTGACCTCTAGGCTCACACTCCAGGTCGGCCGACCTGGAGTTGAAGCTTCTAGCCTCCTCCTTTCGTGTGGAGCATGACCCACATGTCATGGACACCTTGGCAAAGTTTGGTATTTTTCCGAGATACTTTATGGGCCCATGGATCCTCATACTTTGATCTAGAACCGTTTAGAGGTAGCACAGAGTGGATCCAAGGGTGGATCTTCACTCTAGAAGGTGTTACTCGGATCATGGGTGCATGGGAGACCTTAGTGGCCCCTTAGTGGGGTTGGCCGACCCCCTAAGTGGGCCCACAGGCTTCCAAGTGTCTCCATTTGTCATTGCCTGCATAAAAATATTCAAGGGACATGTGGAACCAATTATTTGATAAAATATGCTCTAGCTATGTTATTCTACTATTGAATCCAAGGTTGTTGATAGTATTTTGAGTATATAAAAGTATGTCATTCTTACCGTCAACAAGATCCCCCATACTTACCTCTTTGCTCGTCCTCGAGTAAAGGATAAAAGTAAACAAAACTATGCTATTCAAAGTATAAAGCAAGCATAAAGATTTACTCAAGACATTTTGTCATACCAGTGGGATATATGGTATTGTCTAGAATATATCCTTGAGAGGTTAATAAATGGAATATTTCTCAAGGAAAAGTCATCTCCCCAAAATCATATTTTAGTACTTGGAGTTTTTGATAAGTTTTTCAAAACAAAGCACATAAGTCAACTTACTCCTCATATAGCACTCTAGATCACTCAAAAAGGTGTATGGTTCCTTACCAAGGCATAGCATGTGATTGCCTTCTTTTGTATCTCCCTACTTCTAAATGGCTTATATGGAGCTTAGGTAGGGATAAACAGTGTAGCATACTTGCATTACTTATATTGTAAAGTCAAAACAAGGATCCAAGGAGAAAAATGTCATAATCCTAGATCAAGATGTGCATGTGTATGGAATATGATAGTGGACTTTATTGTACTCCTTAACTATGTATGATCTCTCTAACTTAATGTTTACTTGAGATATGGCTATCTTTCTCTTTTTTTGGACTGAGCTTTTTGCTCATCATTTTTTCATCATCTATGATAGCCATATCTCTTTTGAAGAATTTTTGAGAGAGATCATAACATTTTTCTTGAGTATTTATTGGATGAAAATGGAACATGTAAATGAAAGGCATGTTTTTGCGTACTTCTAGTGTAGAAGTAGCGTATATATGTGGTGTGTGCGTGATCTTAATCTTTGAACTATGACAAAATTCTCAACAAGGATCAACAAGGTTTTACTAAACTCAAATCAAATACAAGAAGCATATGAGGAATATTTTTTTTGAACATGTATAAACATATATGGCCTTGGTAGGAAATTTCTCACTATAGAGGAGTAGTGACATTATGGTTTTATGACATTTTCAAAATTAATCTCCAAGCACTTGAAATAGATAGGGTATGAATCATGAGCCGAGAACTTATATCTCATTGATCAACAACTTAGTCAATATGATTTCCTATTAAGATATTTTCCCAGTAGTATAAACAAAAGCAAGAATTTGTCTTTATGACGCTTTTACCCTTCGAACGACATAGATCATGTCACATTTTAAATTTTAAGTTCAGATGCAATCTTCTTGTTTTTATTCAATATTAAAAGAGAAATAAACTAAGCAATTAATTTCATGAAGAAATAATATTTTATTTTTATTTTTATAAGGGAAATGAGTTAAGCAAATAAAAACATAAAAGAAAAAGGGAAGAGACGTAGCAAACCAGACAGGAAGTATGTTGAGGTTGCGTAGATGCTGACTGGTGGACCCAAAGGTTCTTGGTGGGGTCGGCCGACCCCACTTTGGAGCCTTTGGCCACGTCGGTTCCTGAAATAAGATGTCTTACCTCTGAATGTTCCTCTGCTCTGTTATTTCTGCTTATTGGCTTCTAAAGTGTATCGACCGATACTAAAAAGTGGCCGTTGAAGCCCAAATTTTTTGTGGGACATGTCATGACTGTGTACATCATGATTCCATGGTCGATCTGGTCAAATGGTATGTTGGGGGTGTTGAATGATACCCCCCATACTTGTTTCACTGCATACTGTAACACAGGACAAAGAGAGATCAAATGCGAGGGTTCTACTAGGGTAAGACACCAGCAGAACCAAGAGTTTCATTTGTCATTGATAGCTTAGGCATATGTTCTTTTATTCATAAGTGATAGACTATCAAGCCTAAGTATCTTGTTGCTACGAAGGGCTAAGGTGTGCCAAGGGAGAAGGTGGAGAGAGAAAGTCCTATGGCCTTAGCATAAGGGATGACAAGGATCTTGTCATGCTATCTTCTATCAGAGCCATGATGTAGGTTGTGTTGATGGCTCTAGAGGATGACTAAGGAGAGGGAGAGGTGAAGAAGAGCGAGTCCAATGTACTTCGCCTCTGTTTTCACTTGGATCATGCCAAAAACAGAAGAGGAACGTTGGTCCAACATTTAGGAGCAACGGGCATGGCTGAAGGGCTTGGACCATGATTGGTCGATCTCCTCTGGCTTGGTTTGGTCTAACCGAGTCAGGTTTTAAACTTCCACGGGTTAGTTTAGGCAGGCCGTGCAACCTCGGCCTATTAGGCCTTAAGAAGGGATCGGCCGATACCCTTTTGGGGCCAAACGGACCAAAATTTTGTGTGGGAGGTGACAAGAATAACTCTAGGCTAATTCTATGGTCAAAAATGAAAAATGAACAAAAAAGTTAAAACATGTGGATTTAAGTTCTAAGTTGGACTAAGAACAAAATCTGCCATGTCAATTTCTTGTTTAGTTGATTCATGTTCATGGAAAACTTTAAGTCGTTGGCCATTTACCTTAAAGATGTTGCAGCCGTAATCTTGAAGCGTGACGATTCCATGTGTCACAACATTGATGATGAAGAATGGTCTTTCTCCTGTGAATCATTGCATTGTACTCAGACCCTTTCCCCCATTCATTGCTTCTATCCTACGAAAGATTAGTGGACAACACATACCCGAAGGAATTCACGAATAATTTGAAGCGAGGGCATATTGTCATAGAAATAGAGGACATCTTCTATGCTATATATAAAAGTTGACTTTAGCATTTTAGCGCAGAAAGAGATGTTCCCTTACTGTTCACCAATTCTTTAAAAGTTAAGCAAGGTTGAGGCAAAGATGTGCAAGATTATTTCATTACTACCTCAACCCTTGATTTGTCTCTATGAATGATCTCTTGACTAACCCACCAAAATTTTGGAAGTTATCATTGAAAGGTCTAGGAATGGCTAGAGGGGGGTGAATAGCCTATTAAAAACTTCTACAACAATACTTAGGTAAACTTGTTATAATAAAACACGGCGTAAAGCAAGTTTGCGCTAGCACTACGGTTAGGCAAGCCACCTACCAATTCTAGTTACTAGCAAGATAACAAATAGAGCACACAAGCTAGCTAGCAACCTAGAAACCACTAAACAAAGCTACACAAACTAGAGAGCTATTCTACTTTGCACAAATGTAAGAAACAAATGCAAACCTAGAGTTAGAAAGGTTATACTGCCATGAAGAGAATGCCAATGAGATAACCAATCAATCACAATATGAATCCTCGGTAGAGACAAGATGCCACAATGATTTTTTACCGAGGTTCACTTGTTTGCCAACAAGCTACTCCTCGTTGTAGCGATTCACCTACTTGGAGGTTCACGCGCTAATTGGCATCACACGCCAAACCCGTCACCGGGTGTCGCAAAACCAACACAAGATAGGGATCCACAAGCTACGAGCAATCCACTAGAGATACCTTTTGTGAACTCCCGCGGGAAAGGTTCAAGAACCCCTCACAATCCACCGATCGGAGCAGGAGACAGTCACCTTCCTCCGCTCAACGATCCTCGTCGCTCCAAGCCGTCTAGGAGGTGGCAACCTCCAAGAATAACAAGAGCTTCCGCGAAGACAACGATCACCAAGTGCCACTAGTATGCAATCAATCAAGCAATGCACTTGGTTCACTCAATCTCTCATGGAATTAGCAAGTGTATCAAAGAGATGAGTGGGTGGAGCAATCTCAAGCAAGCACAAGTGCATGAGTGATGTAGAAGTGCAAGCGTCACCCCTTTTGTCACGGAACCGCCCAACATATAAGAGCACTAGTGTAATGATCATCATTTCTAACAACACTGTCACACTAGAGCCCATATAAGGCCGGTAGTCCTTGAAATCTCGAAGGATCCCAAACCACAATCAAGTAACAACCCGAGATCAAACACTAGATTCAGTAACCGCACATCCACAGTGATAAGTTCGAAACAAAATAATATTACAACGGAGTTTAAAATAGTGTTATTACAACACTAAGTTCAAATCAAAGTAGCGGAAGTTTAGGTCTCACAAAACCCATTGCAAACTGTTTAACACAAATAGAGTGCCGAGCTTAGTACAGTCCCATCAAAACCAACAAGGAGAGACATCAAAATTCACCATTGCCCATGGCCTTCACTCTTCATCACATGCAAGGCCCATGATAAAATTAGAAAAGCTAGGTTACATAATTAGCTCAAAAAAAACTAGTTTTCACCACCTCAACAAAAAACACATATAAAATAGGGTTAAAATTAGTTCTCTGCGGTTCTTGCGCTGGCCGGCGTAAGGCTCTACTGACCAAACTGGCAGTGGCTACACCTACACGGAACCTAGTGTTAGCTAGCCCGATTTAGGCCGTGCGAACCTCGATGAGCTCGGCACATGCACAGCGGCATGGTGGCGGTTCCATGGCGGCGCGTGTTGTTGTTCGGCGGGTGGTTTAGCGATGCATGGACTGCTTTCAACCAACTCCGTCTATCTAACCACTGGCTAACCAGCTAACCCTAATGTGACTGAGACGGACACAAGCGACACAAAAAAGCCCAGCGCAAACCTCGCCGACGTTGCGGGTGCCGTGCGCATGCACGCAGCGGAGTTCCCGTTCCAGCGAACCCTAACCCTAATCGCTTCAATCGACTCCTCAGTGAGCATCTACAACCTCTAGGCTACCGCGTATGAAAGCTAGAAGGAAGGGAGAGGCGCTGGATTTGGCTGGCCACGGCGGCGCAAAGCTCGGTGGAGCTTAGGTCGTCAATGGTGCCCGCGGTGTGCTCGGTCTGGCTCACCTGTGTGGTTAGCGCGGCAACTGAGCGGTGCAAAAGATGGAGCTGAGCAAGGCGAAGTTGTTGCTGCGTTTTGGCGGCCAATGCGGCAGTGTGCTATGCAGGCAAGCTCGGCGACGGCGCTACTGCGGCAATGGCGCGGTGCAGAGAGGAGAGGGAGAGAGCGAGGGCGTGGGCGTGAGTGCGGTCGCGAGGTGGAGTGTTCGGCTCTCCAAGGACGTGGCCGGCGCGGGCTTCCGCCGATGTATGGCTGCCATGCGGTGTGAGATGCCCAACACTGTTGGCCACCGACCGACGACGCGCTCTGCTCTGCATTTGAAACCAGCATCAGGCCGACTGATGGTCGATTTTGCAACGCGATTAACTCTCTAATCCTCGCGCCTTAGCTTCAACCAAATACATCAGTAGATAGAGCTATAGCCCGACTACAACTTTGGTGTACATGGTTTGAACTGAAACGGTTTGGATTTCAAACTACATGCATTCAAACAGGGTAACATTCAAACTGAAACACAGTTATGACTTAGGCAGATTTCAGAAGCTAAAACAACCCCCAAATCAGCCTTAGTTGAGCAATTAGGGTATTTTAGGATCCAAATCACCTCAAGGTAGTTAAACAAAGTTTGTTCAGAATTAAAAACTCTACAACTTTGCTTAAACCAACTTTTTCATACAAGGTAATTTACAAGGTCAATTTGTTAGATCAAACCAAAGGGTTCCTAGGGTCAAACATTAGAGCTTAAATCATAGAAGCTTATTTGGACTTGATCATGAACATAAACATGGTTCCATTTTCATCCCTAAGCATTTCTAGATGGTCATTAGTGATCAAAACATCAAGCACTTGGTTATACAATTATAACTCATACAAAGCTAGGTGTAGGTTAACACATACACATATGAAAACAAGGTGATCACTTAGGGTTATCATTTCATATGATCATTTAAATGCATGAATGCAATGATGCTTGTGCCCATGGTCATGAAATGATATGCAAATGCAAGCTTAACACCTAGGGTGTTACAGCCCTTCCCCCCCTACAAAAATCTCGTCCCGAGATTTGTAAGGCTTACCATTTTTCATAGAAAGAAGGGTAGACCTCCCGTTCCCACGTAGCATCTCGTTCACTTTGATTGTTCCACATTATTTTGTAAAACTTGATAACTTTGTTTCGAGTCACTCTTTCTTTGGTGTCCATGATCTGGACTGGCTTTTCTTCAAAAGACAAGTCTGACTGTAACTTCAGACCTGAAGGTTCGATATGTTCCTCAGGAACTCTCAAACACTTCTTAAGCTGGGATACATGAAAGACATTGAAGATAGCTCTCATCTCTGGCGGTAACAATAGATTATAGGCTACTCTTCCACTTCTTTCAATGATCTGCTATGGTCCCACAAACCTTGGAGCAAGTTTTCTTTTAACTCCAAACCTTTGTACTCCTTTCATAGGTGATACTTTCAAGTACACATAATCACCGACTTCGAACTCGAGCGGTCTTCTTCTCTTATCTGCGTAACTTTTCTATCTTGATTGAGCTGCATGCATATGTTCTTATATGGTTCTAAATTTTTCTTCGGCTTCTTGCACAAAGTCGATACCGTAGTATCTTATTTCTCTTGGTTCAACCCAATTGAGAGGTGTTCTACACCTTCTACCATACAAAGCTTCGAACAGAGCCATCTTGATACTCTCTTGATAACTATCAATCTTCATATCATCATTTTCAACAAACTGAGGAGCATAACGGGCCAGATTGTTGAAAGCATGAAGGTACTCTGTTAAGGTCTTGGTACCCTGTGTGAGCTTCAGAAACTCGGCTGCCTTCATTTTCATTAAGCCTGGAGGAATGTAATGCCCCCTAAAAGCTATCTTGAACTGATTCCACACCATTGGAGTGTTAGCAGGGTATGTGGTGCGATGATTAGCCCACCATATACCTGCTGGTCCTTGCAACTGATGAGAAGCATACTCTGCTTTTAGCTCTTCGGATATCCTGAGCAAACGAAACTTCTGCTCCATAGTGTTTAGCCATTCATCAGCTTGGAGTGGCTCTTCAGCCTCTTTTAAGATCGGCGGCTTGGTGTCAAGGAAGTCCTTGAAAGTGCTGAACTGGTTTGCCGGTTAATGATCACGGTTGCCTTGGTTCTGATTGCTGCAAGCAACTTCACGAAGCAACTCCTCAATGTTGCGCTGCCCACCAATGAACTGAGCCATGAACTGCTCCGGGGTAAGCGGTGGTGGTGGTGGTGGTGGATTAGGCAGTGGTGCCTCATCTTTGTCATGGTGATTCCCACTACTTCTAGAGCCATGGGAGCGAGTGTTGGCAGGCATCTGCATGAATTTGATAGCAAGTAGCAATGAGATTTGAGTAATTGTAGATGAATCATAATTATGCCTTAGTAAATCACTGAAAGGTAGATAACTTAAATCCACATAGGGCATAAAAGAATTCATGCTAACAACACATCATCATCCATTCATACTTGGTACCATAAAAACATCCATACAAGCCAAAAGTGCCAGACATCTGGACTTTAAGTCATGGTGATTACACAACATCATGTCTCTCATGGAACAACAAAAGGTCATGCTACTAGCGCAAAAGAAACACTTAGGACTAGCGTAAGCAAGCTATCCTAGTCGTCGCGGACGGTGTCCATCCCTAATAGACGGCTACCCTCGTCGTCGCTGTCGTCAACAAGCTTAAGCTCCTCGGGTCCTCCTCCTCCTCGTCCTCGGTGACTGGGTCGTCGTTGGCATAGATCACTGCAGGATCTATCTCTGGTGCAACTGGTGGAGGGATTGGGTTGATCACGCTGTTGAGCCTGTGAACCTCCTGCTGTAGCTCTCAGATCTGGTCATGGGCCTGCTGAAGTAGCCCATTCAACTCTGCGTCACGCCGGTGGTAAGCGATGTTCCCCACCACCAGCTGGTGGCAAAGCATACGCTCACGAGCCTCAGCTACCTCCTCTCGAAGTATAGTTGCATCCCTCTCGTCCTGTGCCTCCTTAGCTACCCTCTTGAGATGCTGATTGTCTCTACCAATTCCCTATAGGAACATCTCACTGGTCCGGAGACGTGCCACACTGAACAGGTAGGAGTCCTCTCTGGCACAAAGAGTCTTGAGCACTGCATGCATAGCACTCATAGCCGGTCCTGAACTGCCAGCTCTCTCACCCCTATTCCTGATCAAGGGATCACCCCTCTCCTGGTACCAAAGAGTGGTGTTAGGGCTATCCTCTGGAAAAGTCCCTGCTGCACCCTGGTCCAAAGCTACACTGTGCTCCTGGCGGATCTGACACAGAATAGTCAGAGTTGTAGACTGAGCTCCTTCCTAAGGACTGCTGGCTATGGCCTCAGCGGACCACCTCCTCCACAAAGGTGCCTCGGTGCGCTCAGGGATAGTCACAGTCACTGTGTGCAACTGCGCATTCCCAAGCGGCTCCTGAGTCCAGTAGTACTGAGGCTTCTCAATGTACCCCACCTGACTCAGCACCCTCCAAAGCAAAGTAGGAGTGCCAAACACGGTCAGGAAGCGGTTGCTACACTAGGGAGGTCCTGGAGCTGCCATCTGTAACAAGTTTTAACCTTTTTGTGAGAACATGTATTTTACAGATTTAAGCATTTAACAGGTAAAAGAGATACAAATTTAGTAAGGGAGGGAATTAAATCCAAGATGATGACACATGATGCATGCTCGAATCTTACGTCCTTACAAACCTTATGAAAGCAAACCTTTCACTAAGAACGTTCTAGACGGTGGCATACATACGTTCTCTCATACATACGCAACTAAACGATCTACACGATTCGCTATTAGTGTACCTGCAAAAGATTCATTTCAGCCCAACCCAACAGTATGAATAATGCATTGCTGAAATTTAAATCTAATACTCACTTAGGTGTACACCCCGTATACACGTAAGAAGTATATATACACAGTTCTTCGTCCGAATGATGGCATAGTCTCAATAGATGGCAACACCCACACATGGATGCCATCTCATAATCTTGTGTGGAACAGGATTATTGTCCGAACATCATATAAGCATTCCCCTAGATCGGCAGTGTATCCAATACAAGCTCTCACAACTCACCTTACCTTTGGCGTAGCGGTAAAAATTGATCTATACAACACCATTCAAGTGAATGACCCCCATACTATTCCAACCCGTATGGACAGGTAACCAAAAATATGATGCAATCCCCCAAGTTAGTACTTTAAGCCACCTGACATCCTATTAGGCAATAAGGTACATAACCTATGGCACATTTATAGTTTGCAATTATTTTGTACGCACACAAAAGTTTTTGTAGCAAAAATAGTTTGATAAACAAAATCTTTTGTTTGTAAATACACTCATGAACGGTAGTATACTGAATCTTGCTTTGATACCAGCTATCATAGAACCGCCCAACATATAAGAACACTAGTGTAATGATCATCATTTCTGACAATACTGTCACACTAGAGCCCATATAAGCCCGATAGTCCTTGAAATCTTGAAGGATCCCAAACCACAATCAAGTAACAACCCGGGATCGAACACTAGATTCAGTAACTGCACATCCACAGTGATAAGTTCGAAATGAAATAATATTATAACAGAGTTTAAAACAGTGTTATTACAACACTAAGTTCAAATCAAAGTAGCGGAAGTTTAGGTCTCACAAAACCCATTGCAAAATGTTTAACACAAATAGAGTGTCGAGCTTAGTACAGTCCCATCAAAAGCAACAAGGAGAGACATCAGAATTCACCATTGCCCATGGCCTTCACTCTTCATCACATGCAGGGTAGAGGCACGCCTGGCAATAGCCAGAATACACCATACCATCTGCAACAAAGGTAAAGAAACCCTGAGTACTCAATTGTACTCAGCTAGACTTACCCGATAGAGAGATAGATACATAACCATAGACACTTCAAGGATTATGCAAGGCTTTATCAAGTGGATCTCATGGGATAGCAGACTTTGCATAAAAGAGCATCCTAATTACTCATGTATTCTCATCATTAGAAAACAACATTTGGCAGCATATTAAGTAACATTAATAAGATCTCATTAGCACCTATACTAGAGCAATCACTGAGTTATCAAACAATAATAACCATATTGTGCTTGGCATCAAAACCATATAACCATCTTTTGGTTACCTATTAGAGTTCAGGTTTCTACAGTGGGAGGAAGATCTTTCAAGTTTCTCACTGATAGGGAGAGACCGCGATTCGAATCGAATTCCTATCCAGCTGGAGGTTTATTCCTCAATCACACCCAAGTATGCCTGCCGGCACACTTATGCGGGTCACCTTCATTGTCGCTCGGGTAGCCCGCGGATCTCCATGTACAGGCATGAGTAGCGACTCACGGATAGCCAGGTAGCTCAAGTAGATCCTGCCCACGGTCCTGGCCAGGTAGCTCAGGTCATACTTGCCCACGGTCTAGTATGTCGCTCGCGGTCTTCATGACCCAAGTAGGGGGAGATACCGGCCTAAACCCACATAGTTAGGCTTCGCGGTCGAAACGAGTTATTTGGCTAGCTATGAAGGAGGCATGCATTCAATCTCGGCAGATGTCCAACCACGATCCAATTCCTAGCGACACAAGCAGAGAGAACCTGCTCACAAGACCTCCAAGTCAAGTGGCTCACAACACCTTGTCCGCCCGGTCTCGATTTATTACTTCCACATGGTTATTTTCCACGATAGCAAACTATAGCCAACCGTGACCAGCAACCTATCTTTGTGGGGGATGATAGACCACCCACGCTACTGGTCTAAGCATGGCTAAGGAGAGGTTTCGATCCTGGGCCTACAAGGTTCTTTTGAGTGGACAAGGAGATATAATACAGCAAAGGGTTTCATCTCACTCCTATGACTTAATGCACAAACAAGTGGTTGTATAGTAAGTAAAATACTTTAAATAGAATTGAGAAGGGTATAAATGCTTCGGGGCTTGCCTTTTATGAAGGTGGAAGGAAGGTGGTTAGGGCACTCAGGAAGGTCAGAGTCATGTTCTCCTTCTCCTGGAGCTTCCAACTCTGGCGGGACTCCTTCTATTCCCCAAACTCCAGCAATGTCACTCCCTCCGGCGATCCTGGATACATGTATACATGTATGATGATTCAACATATATGACAAATCATATACTAGAAATGAGACATGCCTAATGCATATGAATGAATGCCCATGATGAATGCTTCATGCAACATTTTATTTCATTGACCGAAAATGTGCAAATCTCTTCGGTTGTAGAGAGATTAACACTTACCCTTCTTTTGCAACCTGTAATAGAGCTTCTCCTCTGAGGTAAGCTCTCTTACACCTGCATTAAACAAGTTTCATGGCTTAAGACACTTGCTTAACTTACACAAAGCACACACATCACTTGTAACACACATAAGATGGCATACAAACACTTAAAACAATAGCTGAAAGAAAACTGTGCATCTAGAGCTAACACACAACCAAAAATTACAAACTAAGACATTTCTGGAAATCTCATGAAATTATCTACAAAACATTCCATAAACTCCCGAGCTAAATCTAAAATTAAAAAGGTCTAACAGATACATCAAGCAAAGCTGTTTAGAAGAAAACAGGAAAACACGGATTTAAAGTTAAACTTGTAAAATATACCCAGGTTAAACTAAACAGGTTATGACTATGAAAATTTAACACCAGATAGATTAACAAGTTATCTACACCAAAGTCTATTATAGCTACTGCTGAAACTAAACATAAATAGCCCAAACAAATCTAACAAGAAAACATGCTCAAGTTGTTTTAATAGATTTCAGATAGCACTTAAAACAAATATAAAGCTTTTAAACAGCATTCCAAAACTTATGATAAAATTAAAAAAGCTAGGTTACATAATTAGCTACCACTTTGGTATTCACCACCCCAGCATAAAACACATATAAAATAGGGTTAAAATTAGTTCTTTGCTGGTGATGAGGAAACAAGCATGCTTTAAGCATTAAATACTTAAACAATTTGGAAAGTGTGAAACAACAGATTTTATATTTTTATTAGCTTATACTAAGAAAGTAACACATGTACAAAAATTAGCAAGCACAATAAACATATTTAACTTAGTTTAGAAATTTAAACAATGTTGTATTCAAATAAACAAGCATTTAACCAAAAGAACTATAACATGCAAATAAATTATAGGTTACTGGTACTTTAACATTTTTCATGGGAAGTGCATTCTGAGATAAGCTCAACACAACAAGAACCACATTTTTATCACATGCCAAACTCCAGTTATAAATTAAACAAGGTAAAATAAGCATATAAAGCTTGTTGTTCATTTTATTTAAAACAACATAGAACAACATTAACAACAGGTTACTTAACATTTTTCATGCATAGAGAAAAACATAACAAAGCTAACAGAACTAGTTTCACATTTTTAGCATTTTTATGGAATTAGTTATGAATTTCCAAATTTAGCAAACAGAACTGAAAAAGACAAAACAGATAAACACTTTAGAGCCTATGACACGCGTGACCCACTGGTCAGATCCTTCACGCACAGAGCCGACGCACCAAAGGTGTTCGACCGTCGGTTCCTCGCTGGCGGTGAGGTCTCTGGACCAACCAACCCCACGGTCATGTTCTCCTTCGCAACCCGCATCGATCCATGTAACTGGTTATACCCCAGGTTCACCGGAGCATGCTCGACGGCGTCTATGGCGGCACAGCGGCGCTGCGGTTCTTGTGCTGGCCGGCGCAAGGCTCTACTGAGCAAACTAGCGACGGCTATACCTACACGGAACCCTAGCGGTTCGATCTAGCCTGGATTGAGGCCGTGCAAACCCTCCGATGAGCTCGGCCACATGCACAGCGGCACGATAGCGAGTTCACGACGGCGCGGTGCTGCTGTTCCGGCGGTGACGATGCATGGATGTTTCAACCAACTCCAGCTATCTAACCACTGGCTAACTAGCTAAGCCTAATGTGACTGAGACGGACGCAAGCGGCATAGAAAAGCCCAGCGCAAACCTCGCCGGCGTTGCGGGTGCCGTGCGCATGCACGCGGCGGAGTTCCCGTTCCGGCGAACCCTAACCCTAATCGCTTCAACCGACTCCTCGGCGAGCATCTACAACCTCTAGGCTACCGCGTACGAAAGCTATAAGGAAGGGAGAGGCGCTGGATTGGGCTGGCCACGGCGGCGCAAAGCTCGGTGGAGCTTAGGTCGTCAATGGCGCTCGCGGCGTGCTCGGTCTGGCTCACATGTGTGGTTAGCGCGGCAACTGAGCGGTGCAAAAGATGGAGCGGAGCAAGGCGAAGCTGTGGCTACGTTTGGGCGGCCAATGCGGCGGTGTGCTGTGCAGGCAAGCTCGGCGACGGCGCTGCTGCGGCAATGGTGCGGTGCTCCGTTTTTGCGCGAGGCAGAGAGGAGAGGGAGAGAGCGAGGGCGAGGGTGTGAGTGCGGTCACGGGGTGGAGTGTTTGGCTCTCCAAGGACGCGGTCGGCACGGGCGTTTCGCCGACGTATGTCTGCCACATGGCGTGAGATGCCCGACACTGTCGGCCACCGACCGACGGCGCACTCTGCTCTGCATTTGAAACCAGCATCAGGCCGACTGACAGCCGATTTTGCAACGCGATTAACTCTCTAATCCTCGCGTCTTAGCTTCAACCAAATACATCAGTAGATAGATCTATAACCCAACTACAACTTTGGTGTACATGGTTTGAACTAAAACGGTTTGGATTTCAAACTACACGCATTCAAACAGGGTAACATTCAAACTGAAACACAGTTATGACTTAGGCAGATTTCAGAAGCTAAAACAACCCCCAAACCAGCCTTAGTTGACCAATTAGGGTATTTTAGGATCCAAATCACCTCAAGGTAGTTAAACAAAGTTTGTTCAAAATTAAAAACTCTACAACTTTGCTTAAACCAACTTTTTCATACAAGGTCATTTACAAGGTCAATTTGTTAGATCAAACCAAAGGGTTCCTAGGGTCAAACATTAGAGCTTAAATCCTAGAAGCTCATTTGGACTTGATCATGAACATAAACATGGTTCCATTTTCATCCCTAAGCATTTCTAGATGGTCATTAGTTATCAAAACATCAAGCACTAGGCTATACAAGCATAACTCATACAAAGCTAGGTGTAGGTTAACACATACACATATGAAAACAAGGTGATCACTTAGGGTTATCATTTCATATAATCATTTAAATGCATGAATGCAATGATGCTTGTGCTCATGGTCATGAAATGATATGCAAATGCAAGCTTAACACCTAGGGTGTTAGACCTTTGTGTCGGCCAAACACACATATATAGCCCCTCACAAAGACTAGTCGTTTAGCCCCCAAAACATACTTACTGCGCGCCCTCCGGACGATAGGAACAGTGAGGGTCCAGACCATCAACAGCATCCGGACACCCCTCACAAGCTCAGACTGCCCCTCTGACACACCCTCCGGACGCGGCCTCCGGACGCACGCAACGCGCCGTCCAGACCATCTCGCGCGCGTCCGGTCGCCCTGCCGATTCAAATGGCTTCTTCCCGCGCGCGCCACAGCCAGCCACGCTTCTATGGACGCGTCCGGACTACCATCCAGACCGAAGCTCACAAGCGTCTGTAAATATCCCCAGAGCCTCCCGAGAGCACCCGAGAGCACTTCCTTTCCGGACGCATCGTCCGGAGTCTCTATCCGGACAATGACACACGTCCGAACCTCCACTTCCAGAAGCAACAGAGAGGGCAGACACTCCGGATGCACGTCTGGAGCTCCTCGTCCGGACACAACATTGCGTCCAGACCTATGTCCACAGCAAAACCACGCTAGGATATGCCTCCAGACTCATCGCCGATGGTCCGGACCCAGCCAAACCCTAGCGTCCGGACCTCCTCCTGCTACCAAAACTCACCTCCAACTTCTCCCAAGTTTCCGAGGGCTAACACTAAGTGATCTCAACACTTGTGCACGTGTGTTAGTTTTTAGTTCACATTTTTCTTGGAATTAGTTGGTTCTCTTACTAGTTCATATTATTTTAAATGCAATGCAATGAACCTAGTGGCACATGATAACCGTGATCAAACACGAGAGCTCCCTCCTTGATAGTACAACTATCTATCCTAAATGTGATCACACCCTCTATGGTGTCTTGATCACCAAACCAAAAATGGATTCCTATTTCACCTTTGCCTTGAATCCTTTTCCATTTTCCTTTGCACCACCATGCTAGAGCCTTGCCATCATCACCTTTGATCCATTAGCTCCATCACATGGCATGTACCAACCTATCTCATGATTCACACTTAGAGATCAAGGTTAGTACTTAGGTAGGTTTTATCAATTACTCAAAAACAAACACATGGGGACTTTCAATCATGCATGGGTTGGTCCAAAAGTACAACCAAATTCCATACAAGCATAATGGTTCAATAATCAAACTTGACACCATGTGTAATTTGATTAAGGAAGACTATTTAACCTAAGCACCATGCTTAATTTAAAGAGCATATAGGAGTATGGTCACTACTCCCAAACCAAAGCATACTCATAACAGAACCAGGAATTATGAAAGAATAAAGAGATTTGTTTAAGAAGAGACAAGAGCATGGATGGTGAACCTGATGAGTATTTTTTTTTAGTTTTTATTATTTCTATGACTTAGCAAGATGAGCAAAGTATAAATAGAAAGCAAGGTAGAGACAACCAAACAAAATTAAACAATGAAGCATGACATGAGTTTCTTAGAGAAATCCACTCCCCCAACACTTGGATTTTGCAACATTTGATAATGAGCAAATCCATGTCTAGGATGTGAAATTTTCTTTTGAATGTGCTTCATTATTGAAAGATGTTTGGTTGGACATACCTTGTGTTTTGCTCGATCATTCTTTTTGTTCAAACCTGAAATGGTTAGTGACAAAAATACCCGAAGGAACACTTTCAAAAATATTCCCTTAATCTCATTTTACAAAGTCATTTTATTCATTTTAGAATTTTAGGAAACTAAAAAAATATTTTTATTTTGTTTATTATTATTATTATTTTTAATTTTAGTTAATTATTTTTTTATAAGCAAACTTTAATAGAAAAGAAAAAGGGTCGGGTTATCTCCCGAAAGTGCTTATTTTTAAGACACAAGCTTGTCTTTGGGAAACCTTCAAGAGCATCTCATGTTGGTGAACCGGTTTCCCCTTCAACTCCAACATTTGCGGACCTATCCTCAAGACCAAAACCACTACGAGATTTGCAAAATTTATGATAGACAAACACATCTACAACCAACCTTGCAAAGATTTTAGAAACAAGAAGCATGAAGGGGTTGTAGATCATCAGTGTCGTAATGGTAGAGGGGAGGATTGATTTGGGAGAGCATGGATTTGATGGGAAGATCGGGGAATAACTTCCATGCTCATTGACATCGTTATCCCTTTTAAGGAGTGGGTGAGCACTTTCTTTCTCATCACATTTCAAGTCATCCTCAAGGCTTAAATGGGTCATGGCCATACGCTCACCCCTTGGATCAAGAACAAGTTTGGATTCTAACCCCTTGATGAGAGGTCGGGAAGACCAAATGGGTAGATAATCTTCACCTATTCTATGACCAAGCTTCTCATTTCCTAAGGTGTCCTCCAAGATTATCATGATTGGCCTTCCGATAAAGGTAAGATGAAAGGAAAGTCCAGGAAGGTCAAAGATATAGAAATCTAGGAAGATCTTGAGATCATCAATGACCACAAGAACATCATGGAGGACTCCTAAACATTCAAGGATTTGATCATTCCCGTCTAAGGTGTTTTTGTGATTGGGATAGATGATCCTTTGATGATGTTGGAACATGGAAATGAGGAATGATGTTGACCCCGAGGCTAGGATCGTAGCAAATTTCACCATCAATGCCCAACACTTGATAGGATATTCTCCTCACATGTGTGGGCATTTTAGTGACTTCCTTTGAGGATTTGGCCTCATCCAACCTTTCTTGGATTACAATGGTAGACAGAGGCTCTAACCATTGATTATGCTCCTCTTGGTCAGATTTATGGCCCTCATGGCTTCCATGCCTCGGGTGTCTTAATGATTTCCCAGAGTCATTAAGTGGGTCATCATAAGACTTGAATGAAGGAACACATGGGGGTCATCAGGATCAAGGATGGGTTTAGAAATGGGTTCGTAGGATAAGTCAAATGTGGGCATAGAGAAGGAGAGGATAGATTTGGCTTCTAAACACTTTAGATCTCGTTCTTTATGCTCACTCGATATTTCTTTATCAGGAATCCCAAGCTTTTCCTGATGTGCCATGTGGGAAGTTGAGGCGAGAGATGATGTTGATTTGGGAGGTTTTTGAAGAGATCCCTTCGTGAGAGGTCTAGAAAGATGTTTCTTAGAAGGTCTCTTTAGGAAAGGATAATTTTGGGCATTCCCAAAACCAGCAAGATCAGATAGGAGGTTGGCCTCGAACTCGAAGGAATGATTTAGGTATTGGATTTCTTCTTCCTTCGAGATTTGTGGTATTTGTGGTTCAGGATCGATGGCAGAATCTTTGGATAGGAGTGTTGGTGATTCGACTATCGAGATTTCTTTTCTAGGGGTTGGTTTTTGTTCTTCCTCGGGTCCTTCATTATAAACGTTAGTAGAGGGAGTGTTTTCAAGAATCTTTGCGAGAAGATTCTTCCCTGCACTAATGGGTAGACATAGGAAGGCTCCCCGGAAGTTATATCAAGGAGTTGCGCAGAATCTTGTCTAAGACTTCCATAAAAGTGTTGTAACAATGTTGGCTTGGTTATAGCAAGATCAGGGTTGGATGATGATAGATCTAAAAGATGGGCCCATGCCACACCTAGAGGTTCTTTCTCCTTTTGTGAAAAGTTGATGACCCCTTTTCGAAGACGAATCACACAAGAAATAGGGAAGAAAGTTAGGCAGAATTTGGATTGTAACTTTCCCATTCTTCGTTTACACTATCTACATTGCGAAAGTACCATCGTTTGGCTATTCCCATCAAAGAAAACGGAAATAGCTTCCACTTAAGGGTACTTCGCCTCATCCCTTGGATGTGGACACATGAACACAATTGTTCAAAGTTACGTAGGTGAGTGTAAGGATTTTCATCTTCATCCCTAGAAAAAGATTGTTCCCGAACTTTGGCTATGAAGCTAGGGCGAAGCTCGTAGCTAGGTGAAAGGATGGGTTGTGATGATGGTGGTGGCTCCAAACTATGGACCTTTGGAGACGCAAGATAAGAGATGGATGATTGGTTCATGGTGTGAAAAGGATAAAATGAAAAGAAAGATAAAACAAGGATAAATAGGACCACTAGGTTCTAGTTAAAACAGCTACCGTTCCCCAGCAACGGCGCCAGAAAGCTTGTCGACACCAAAGGTGGCAAACGGATAAAGACCGCAAGCGTACGGTTGTCAAGTGTAGCTTTCACCGGGAGTATTCCAGGTATCGTATTTTCCACAGGGAACGAGAAGTGAATTAACTAGTGATTAAGGTTATGTCCTATGATGAGACAAAGGAGTCTATGATATTTGGGTAGAGAGGTTCATTTTAGCAATGATATCTAACTAGGCAAAGCTAGTTATACTAGCTTTATAAGCCCTTCTCTTGCAGGAGGCGATGAGATAGATCAGTAAGAGATAAAACTCCAACCGGACCGCGCCATCATGTTGTATTGAGGCCCTACCTTTTAAGACTTATGTTACACACGTGGTGGATTACAAAGACCAGAAAAGGTTGTCTCCACCTACTAGCTACCACAAACAATCCGTGGCATAAGCGGTTTACAAAGGCAAGATCTAGTCTAGACACCACGTCTACAATATACTTACTACTTTAACCCTACGTTAAGGCTAAAGCACTCTACTTAAAGTAAAGCGATGAACAAGCGCGAAAAGTTGCATAATAGCTATGCTAGATTTAGAATATCAAATACTGTAAAGAACTCAAATGTATCACTTACAAGTGTATAACTTACAAGAGGATCGCATCCACTGAGGTATAGCTCGGAGAAGACGCCAGACAGGCCTGGCTCTCCTCCAGACTCTCCTCACACTCTTCCAACTAGCATAGCACTACAACAGAGCTTCGCTAAGCTACTAAGGAGTAGTTTTTCTCCAATGAGTCATGAGTCGTTAGTGAAGGCCTAAGGGGTATTTATAGCTAGAGGTGGAGTAGGGGTTACTCCAGTGCCACGTCAGTGATCCATACCACCTCCATCAGCCACCGTAGGATCAAACCGTCATTGTAACCGCCTTAAATCAATGGTGGAGATCAAGTTGATGCAAGGCGGCATGCAGGAAGGCGGTGGAGAGCTCCGGGAGGCTTTTGGGCACATGGGCCAGGTCGGCCGACCTGCCTATGGCAGGTGGGGGCCTCCCCTTTCTTCTAGAAGCTGACCACACTGGTCAGGGTGCCTATGGGTGACCTCTGGGCCCACACTCTAGGTTAGCTGACCTGGAGTTGAGGCTTCTGGCCTCCTCCTTTCGTGTGGAGCATGGCCCACATGTCATGGACACCTTGGAAAAGTTTGGTATTTTTCCGAGATACTTTGTGGTCCCATGGATCCTCATGCTTTGATCTAGAACCGTTGAGAGGTAGCCCAGAGTGGATCCAAGGGTGGATCTTCACTCTAGAAGGTGTTACTCAGATCATGGGTGCATGGGAGACCTTAGTGGCCCCTTAGTGGGGTCAGCCGACCCCCTAAGTGGGCCCACAGGCTTCCAAGTGTGCCTATTTATCATTGCCTGCATAAAAATATTCAAGGAACATGTGGAACCAATTATTTGATAAAATATGCTCTAGCTATGTTATTCTACTCTTGAATCCAAGGTAGTTGATGGTATTTTGAGTATATAAAAGTATGTCATTCTTACCGTCAACAGCCATGAAGGGCGATCTCCTGAACCTAGTGTGAGATGTCCTTGAGGCATTAGTTCAGCATATCACCCTGGGCGTTCACGGCATTGGCAGCGGTGGCAGCTATGCGACGCAGGTTCTCCAGTTGTGTCATTAGTGCTGTCAGGGCAGAAGGAAAATGAGGAGAATATGAAGATATTTGAGGCAAAGGAGAGAGTTGATGCGGCGTTACCTGCCACTTGGCTATCATCTTCGGAGACCCGACATATTGTTTCGGCGATTTCGCCCTCAGTGGCATCCAAGGCCACCTAATGGGCCTCAGATAAGTTCTGCAGGCATCCAACCTCCTTGGTCGACTCCGAGTATTTCTCTCAGAGCCATCAGCGCTCCTTTACTATAGAGCGGTAGGCAGTAAGGTCGGCACTACTGGAGTCGGAATCAGACGCCGGAGCATCGTCATTGCCAACAAATCTAGAATAAGAAAGACGGGGATGAAGATTGGCAAGACGGTTAGTGTCGTTCAGGGTCATATGAAAGGAGAGATTTGAAAGAGGGGTTGGCAAGGAGCCTGCAACAAATTGGATTACCACGTCATTGTTGATATTTGTTAATGTAGACAGAAGAATCACTGGGAAATAATTCGCAAGCGCATGGATATCGGTGAGCACTTCACCCAAGAGATTATCCAGAGTATCGTAATTTGTTTTTCCGCAAGGAGAAAGCGTGCATCTGACTAACCAAATCTATTGCTATTAACCTTTAGGCTACAAACAAGGTGATCTGATATGAGCGATATAGAGAAGACCGCGACAGCACTCTCGATCTAGTCTAAGCAAGATATGCGTTATTATTCTATTGGGGAGAACTGTCGAGATAAGAGACACCACAGAGGATGCTTAGCATGCGGCCTATAAACCCTACCGATCCATCTAACGGGATTGTGGAATCCAAAGGTATCTACGGAATTGTCACGTTCCGAGCTACTACCACAGGTCTGGCTAGATAGGGGATATCTATGAGTATCCTAGCCCAAACACCACGTTTACGCTAGAGATGATTACCCTACTCTCTACACGAAGAGAATAAAGTAAACTCTCAAACCAAAGAATAATAAAACAGAGAACTTACTAGAATTAGGAGTCGAAATACCGAAGAAATCCTAGGAGCAAGCCTCGGGTTAGGAGACTTGATCCCGAAGATACAAACTGGAGAGGAGACACCGACAGGCTGGGCTTCCTCCAATCCACACCTCCACTCTATCTCTCTCAATCTAGAAGAGTAAACTATAATCTCACATAGACACTAAGGATATTTTCTCTTGAATGCTAAGCCCTAGAGAAAAGATCCATAAGGGATCCTCTCTCGCGAATACTCTCAGGAAAATATGCAAATGAATAATGGATTGCCTTTTGCCAGGGGGCAGGGGTCCTCCTTATATAGCCCCCTCAAATGAACGTCGGTCCTCGGATCAAACCGACCTTAGGAGAAGGGTTTAGATTGAACCTCAAAGGCGGTGGAGCATGATCCACGAGGTGGAGCCAGATTGGCTGCAGGGGCAGGGCGGGCGTCCTAGCTCCGGGCCCGTTTCGCCTCCCGTTCATTCCCTCGTCTTCTGGAACCCTCTAGAGTACAGAAAATTGTGCGGTTGATAATTATGTCTATGTAAACATGACATGTGGGCCTTTTCCTTGGTATTTCCTAATAACCCCCTGCAGAAACAGACATTCACCAAAACTCGTGGAATTTTGTCAGTATAAACCTTAGTTCTAGCTATTGGTTTCATTTAGATCCTTTTCCTTGTTTAGTTGACGGTTAAAATTGGTACTTAAGGACCATCAACAACTCCCCTAAGCTTACCTTTTGCTCATCCCTGAGCAAAGATGAACTTAAAGATTGATCAGGAGTTGCTACATAGCTTTCACGCCTTAAAGGTACACATGCGTTCAAACAAGAATTCTCCTCTGGATTAGAGTAACCTATTCTGACTTTCAAACTTACCCATATTACCTTTAACCATGGGGCTTATAGCCATCACTTGGGTCTTGAACAATTGAAAAGTAGAATGATCAAGCCAAGCACTATGTCTTGAGCTCTTCACATTACCTTCATCCTGGAGTTTTGCAAAGTTTTCAAAATAAAACTCAAAGTCTCTTTTGTATGACCCTCTCAAATCTCTCAATATGTAGTATTTTTGGATCCTCACTAAGGCAACAATGGTGTTATGCCTTCTCTCACTCACCCTATAACTAATAGGCAATGTATGGAGTTCATAGGTGGGGAGAAACAACGCATACATACTTGCAAAGCATATATTGTAAAGTCAAACAATGGATCCAGAGAAACAGGGCATACAATCAAATCAAGATGTGCATGTGTATGGGATATATGGTGGATGTATGGGGATGAATATATATGTGTGGTGCATATATGAGGGTGTATGGTGGAAACCTAATTCTACTCTGCTCCTTAAATATATATATAAAATAATATATATATATATATATATATATATATATATATACATATCTCTTTTGGAACTTGGAATTTTTTAGAGAACTTGGGCTTGCTTTCTCTCTCTTTTTTTCCATTGAGGCGGGCATCTAAGTACCCATTGTTTTGATAGGACACTTGTCCATGTTTTACTCTCTTTATTTTTTCTCTCTCTTTTTTTTACAACCCCAAGTCTATTTCTATAATAAAACTTTTGAGAGATGATAACAAGGAAATCTTTGGAGCAGTTACATCTATAGTAATGAAATATATGGATAGGGTGAGAACTAGGATATTTTTGGTTGCTTATTCCCAAGGTAGGAGTAGAGCATTTTTCTAGTGGATCTGAATGGTATATATGTGGATGTGTACTTCAAGGATAGAAGTAGCATATATGAGTGGAGTGTATGTGATCTTGATTTTAAAAGTATGACAAGTCCCTAAGGGTCAACAAAGCTTGACAAAACTCAATGCAAATATATGTAGTAAATATGATAGTCAATGTTTTCCTAATCTACCAGGCATGTATATATGGTTGTGGTAGGAATTCAAGCTCTCATCATACAGAAACTTATCATGTAATATTTTCAATTTTCAAAAGATAAATTCTCCAGAACTCTAGTATTGCTAGGAACAAGATAAATTCAAGCATTCGCAACCCACAAGTTTCAGGTTCAGAGTAAATCTTATGTCAAAACAATTATATCTAAAACTCGGGAGAATTTAAGGCTGAAAACTAGGTACTTGAAAGAAATTACGGCAGAGCAACTATTCATCATTTCTAAGAAAAAATTATTGTTCATGGCTTTTATTGACTCTAAACAAAGTAAACACACACCCTAACTATATATATATATATATATCTTTATTTATGACTCTTAAGACTTGTTGGGGATATTGCCTCGACATATCCCCAGGGACCTTATGGGCCTACCAACCAGAAGACGGCCCAGCTCACGAGGCCTTGCGGCACGCGACCAGCCCGTCGTGCTCGCCAAGGGCTCCAGGGAAGCCTTGCTCACCAAGGAAGATCCTAGTAGATAGACTCAGATCCCTTGCCTTAAGGACCGATCGTAATCTGTTAGGATATGTAAACTGTAACCCTGCTCCCCGGCTATATAAGGCGAGCCGGGACCCCCTCGAAAACTCTCTCTCACGACCTCTTAGATCTCATCTGCACCTCGTGTAACCAAGTACTCATATCAATCTAGCCACCAGAACACGCGACGTAGGGTAATACGGCTATTTGCCGGCCTGAACCTGTATAAATCGTCGTGTCTACGCTCTCTGTGTTACGCTTGATCGCCGTCGCCACACCTCCACCTACAATTTACTACCGTAGGGTACCCCCTAGGTAGACTACGACGCATATTTTATCGACAAGACTCGACAGACATGGACCTTCATGTGCCCATATGTTTTTAGCAATTTTAGATTTTCTTATCATATTATGGTGAACCTTCATGTGTTCACATATTTTTGATATTTTTATGACTATAAGATAGACTTGATAATCGTATAGATATACTTACCTAATAACTAGGGGATGCCCTCCCCCAAGCTGGATGTTTGCTATAGTTGCTTTGAATGATCTTTGGAAGTAGTCTCCTGGTTGGGCTCACTCCTCTTTGGTGCTTTCAATCCTGCATGGTTATACTCCGACAAGAACAAACAAAACTTGAGGCTCCATTATGACAATGGGTTAGCGGTCATCCAAAAGAGTAATTGAATATTGTTATGAGCTAATTTAAACTTTAACATGTTCTAGCAGGAATTGAATATCTCATCTCTTTTTTAGAATTTTCTATTTTAAGTGAAAAATAAAAATTATTTTTATGCCACCACAGTAAATTCCCTTATGGTATTACCATAAGTTCTCTCACATAGGGCTTAAAGATTTTTTTGCAATGCAGAAATGTAGATATGTCATGGTAAAGATGATTATGCAATGGAGAATATGAGGAATGAGAATAATGCTAGGAATACCTATAAGTGATATGCTAGAATGCAATTAATGCAATTAAGTATCTTAATAGATTGGTGCTAAGGATTTGTTTAAGTTTATGAAGGTGATTATGCAATGGATGATAGTAGAGCAAAACAACATTAGAAATTTTGAGTGTGTAAACTAAACTAATGCAGTGTGAAAATTAAATATGCAAATTTGATTTTATGTTGGTTAATAGCGCCAGAATTAATTATGGTGGTGGAATGCTGAATTCAAATATGCAGATAACTTACCGAGTTTACCTTTCGGCCAAGGTTCGGAGATGTAGGTCCGTCGATCCGGACATCTCTTCTGGTTAAAATATCTTCAGGAGTGTTATCCAATCCTGATGAGGACTTGGATGTTTGTTCACCTTGTGTTAATGTTTTGATGAAGTCTCTTCTTCCACCCTTTCTTAGTCTGAGGTTTCACTTCCTGCGATTCACTATTTTGAGGTTCCACTTCTTTGCTCTCTGTAGCTTGTGATACATCCTCCATTAGTGGTACAACTTTCTTATACAGGAGATCTTTATCTTCATTATTGGATTGGTCTTCATATCTTGACTTTCTCTTGGATAATCTGTCCATCCATCCTTGGTGGCTTGTTTCATTTGGCATTGAAAGCGATGCTTACTTGTCTTCTCATAAGTGGTGTGGCTATTGAAGTAGCAATATGTCTTATCTTCAGAAAATTGGAAGTAGTCCTCTTTTGATATAAAGATGATTGTGCTCGTGGTGTTGAGGAAAAATCTTCCTTGAATAAGGTGGAGTCCATCTTTATCTCCCATGAAACCATGAAGTTGGCGGGGACATAGTGATCTTTGATTATGATGTCTTTTGTTATTCCCTCCGGAAATTGGAATGATTGGTCTGCTAGCTGAAGTTGTACATATGTCTGGTATAGTGGTCTACTGTCATATAAATGTTGATAAGCTACCATAGACACTATGTTGCCAGTTGATCCAATGTTGCAGAATGTCTTGTGGGATGTACTTTCCTTGATCTTGCAATCAATGGTAGGTACTTCTGGATCATCCAGCTTAGCGAGGTATTTGATAGAAGGAGTTGGCCATACCCTAAATCAATAGTGTTTATCATCTGGGTCTTCTCTTGGTTGTTGAGCTTTACTCTTCCTCCTTTTATTGTTAATGTTCTACTTCCTTGTAGCAACAGTTGTGTCCTCGTAGATGTAGACCTCTAAGGATGAGTAGGAGCCTTGAGTGTATGTTTCTTGAAAGTGAACCTCTCCTTCTCATCCTTGATTGGGAAACAGATCTTGGCGCTATCCGTGTAGATGATAGTATTAGTTGTTCTTAAGAATGGGCGTCCAAGATAATGAGAGATTTCTCATCTCTATCTATTTATCCAATCACAAGGTTTACTGGTACAAACGGGTGCCCAACTCGTATGCTGGTATATTAAGGAATTGCCTTGGGGTGGCATAGTGTCTGATCTGCAAGCTTGGCATGATGTTGACACTTGCTCTAAGGTCACAGACAGCTTCTTCAAGGGTATAAGCTCCACTAGAGATTGGGATGACAGATCTTCCTGAATCTCCTACCTTCATTGGTAGGGTATCATCCACCCATACTCTTGATGATATGGTGAAGAAGTGTCCTGCTCATATAAACAAGACAGAGATCAAGTGCATGGATTCGGTTGGTGGGAAAACACCAACAGAACCAAAATTTTATTCATCCTTCTCTAGCCTAAACATATCGAGCAAAATTGAGTATTTTACTTAACCATAACATGGGTGATGAGATCAAAAAGATAAGTATGAATGTATCACTTTTTTAGCCCATATGGTTAAATTTGTGAGAAAAAGAATGTGGTACTAGGAACAAGTTTTAAAGAACATGTTGAGTTTATGAGGTTGGATCAAATAATGTTGTAGCTCAACATGTTTTAGATATTTATTTATGTGAATACCAGAATCAAAGAAATGCTTTTAGAGTGATGATTACTTACCTTTAATTTTGAAGAATGATGGCCCTATAACACCTCATGGAAGCTTCCTTTGATCGGCTGGTTGAGCATTAATAGCTTGTCCCCTTTGTTCCACTCTTCATCCTTGTTCCTTTGATCTTGTTGGTCTTTTCATTGTCTTGTCTTGAAGTTTGTTCACCTTCTCTTCTATGGATTGAGTGATTTAAGGTTATCCTTGTCTTCTCCTCGCTCCATGGAATTCATCTTGATGAATTAGCTACCTCTCTCTTGTGAAGGTTGTTGAAGTTCATGTGTCTTTCTTCATCTTTAGTGTGAGTTCATCTCAGGACTTCCCAATTTGATATTGAAAGTTTTCCTGCAGGGGTTAGTCCAACAAAATATCCAATATCTACTCTAGTACACTATCGGTTCAAAAATCAACCTAGACAAGTCTAGATTAAATTAGGAAGACATTTTAACCTAAGCACCACGCTTACTTTAAAAGCCTTTAGAAGTAAAATCAAAATATCTTTGATTTAAAATAAGCACCATATGCATAATTTAAAAGGTGTATGAATATACTTCAAAACCTAAACATATACTATAACAGACAAAGGTAGCATGAAAGTATTATGGAGATTTACTCAAGTGAAGATGAAAGAGTAGGATGATTTTTTTAGTAGTTGAGCATGCCTTAAAGGTAGGTACAACTAATATACTGTAGCAACGTGGCAAGAGATGTTTGTATGATGGGTTATCCCCCAAGCTTGAATTTTGCAAAAAATCAAGATTGGATGAATGTAATTCAATGTTGCATGATGATTGGTTGGACATACTTTATGCTTGTTATTCCTTCATTCTTTCTGTACCTGGAAAGGTTAGTGACAAAAATACCCGAAGGAATATAATCATATATTTCTATGCTCGTTTCACAAGGTAGGCAACAGAAAGGGTGAATACTCATGTTAAGCTTTGAGAGATGCTTGTTTTAGGACACTAAGCTTGTCCTAGGGAAACCTTTCAAGATGTGCTTTTAGAAAAACAGTTTCCCCTTCTTTACCTATCTCAAGATTTACACAGCGAGATCTACAATATTTATGATAAACATATGCATCGACAACCACCCTTTTAAAGTTTTTGTAAACAGATAGTGCGAGGGTGTTGAAGATGTCATGTGTGGTAATAAAGAGACCAATGGGTATGGGAGATGTCTCATATGAGCATGGGTTTAAGGAGATAGTTATGGAATAGATTCCATGCTCATAGATGTCATCTTCCTTTCCAATCTCTATGATTGATTCTTCATGTAAGTTCAAAATTCCACTTGGATTGGTAACTCTCAAATTGGTCTTGTTTGGGGCCTCCTCTATACTTGGATAATTCATATTTTCAAATGGAGTTAAAACTAAACCAAGACTAGAGAAAGATTTCTCCCAAACCATGGCTATACAAGCAGGGCAAAGCTCATAGCTATTTATAAGAATAAGGTGTGAATATGGTGGAGTCTCCAACAAGTCACCCTTTGGAGTAGAGTATTTATATATTTGGTAAGAAGAAAATGGTAAGGTGAGAAAGATGGTAAAAAGGAAAAAGGAAAAAGGTAAAGTTTTGTCGGATATGCCTGGCGTAGAATTTAGATTTTCCATAGGGATAGAAAAGGTAAGAAATCAAGAATATGAAAAAGATAAGAAAAGATAAAAGTATAGGTACAAGATAATAGCAAGACTCGAGGTTATCTCAGCAAACCATCTTTCTCCGCTGTAACGACGCCAGAAATGCTTGTTGATATTTGTTAACGCAGACAGAAGAATCACTGGGAAATAATCCGCAAGCGCACGGATATCGGTGAGCACTACACCTGGGAGATTATCCAGAGTATCATAATTTGTTTTTCCGCAGGGAGAAAGCGTGCATCTGACTAACCAAATCTATTGCTATTAACCTTTAGACTACAAACAAGGTGATTTGATATGAGCGATATAGAGAAGACCGCGACAGCACTCTCGTTCTAGTCTAAGCAAGATATGTGTTATTATTCTATTGGGGAGAACCATCGAGATAAGAGACACCACAGAGGATGCTTAGCATGCGGCCAATAAACCCTACCGATCCTTCTAACGGTATTGTGGAATCCAAAGGTATCTACGGAATTTTCACGTTCCGAGCTACTACCATAGGTCCGGCTAGATAGGGGATATCTATGAGTATCCTAGCCCAAACACCACGTTTACGCTAGGGATGATTACCCTACTCTCTACGCGAGGAGAATAAAGTAAACTCACAAACCAAAGAATAATAAAATAGAGAACTTACTAGAATTAGGAGTCGAAATACCGAAGAAATCCAAGGAGCAAGCCTCGGGTTAGGAGACTTGATCCTGAAGATACAAACTGGAGAGGAGACATCGACAGGACGGGCTTCCTCCAATCCACACCTCCACTCTATCTCTCTCAATCTAGAAGAGTAAACTCTAATCTCACATAGAAACTAAGGATAGTTTCTCTTGAATGCTAAGCCCTAGAGAATAGATCCATAAGGGATCCTCTCTGAAAAATATGCAAATGAATAATGGATTGCCTTTTGCCAGGGGGCAGGGGTCTTCCTTATATAGCCCCCTCAAATGAACGTCGGCCGTTGGATCAAACTGACCTTAGGCGAAAGGTTTAGACTGAACCTCAAAGGCGGTGGAGCATGATCCGCGAGGTGGAGCCTAATTGGCTGCAGGGGCTAGGGCGGGCGCCCTGGCTCCAGGCTCGTTTCGCCTCCCGTTCGTTCCCGCGTCTTCTGGAACCCTTTAGAGTATAGAAAATTGTGTGGTTGATAATTATGTCTATGTAAACATGACATGTGGGCCTTTCCTTGGTATTTCCTGATAACCCCCTGCAGAAACAGACATTCATTAAAACTCATGGAATTTTGTCAGTATAAACCCTAGTTCTAGCTATTGGTTTCATTTAGATCCTTTTCCTTGTTTAGTTGACGGTTAAAATTGGTACTTAAGGACCGTTAATAGTCATGCGCAGGCGTCAGCGTGTAGGAAGATCTTCTACCGGCATTTCTTCTGTCGGGCGTTTTCCACGGCTGTCACCTCTGGCTATTGGGGTTTTCTTGATGAATTCTCGGGTGCTTCGGAAAGGGCTATAGTACAGGATGCAAAGATTGGAGGAACAGTGCAGAAAGACTATAGTACGGGTATGTTGAAGCCCGGGGGAAAATAGCATTATATAGATCCCCCATGGAGATGAAGAGTTTCCCTAGAGATGCGTCATAGCGTGGGGGTAATGGAGAAGTGGAAGAGTCGACCCTTTTGACTCCCAATAGTACGGAGATATTTTGGGAAGATGAGTCGATCGCTGGTGCAACCTTTGGGATTTTCGGAAAAATTTGGGAATAAAACAATTTTATCCCAAAATTGGGGGGCATGTGTTGACACCATATTTTGGCGCAACCAGATATATGCATATGGGCCTTAGTGGTGGGCCTTAGAGAGCACCATTTGGATGGACCCGAAGAATCGACTAAGGAAATTAATCGACGAGATCACACAAGAGGATTTTTCGGCCAGTTACAACAAAGCGTGCACGTCGGTTTTGGCACGAAGAAAGATTGAAGCCCAAGTCACTTTTGTTTTCCAACAAAGTTAGTTATCGGCTCTATTAGATTGCCAATCTAATAGATTCATTAAGTTATCAATATTGTTTGTTATGCATTGTTTATCTGTTGCAACAATATCTTGTCCAATCTTAATCAACGGATTGGCCCTCACTTCAATTCCATCTGGATCTGTTGTTTTACATGCTTTCACTCGTATACACGTTAAAGTTGTAGATCTGAAATCCTAACGGCTAATCTATTGGTTGTGATTGTTACATGTTGTGGGTTCAAGACATATGTTCGGCTATTAGGCTGGTTTGAGAGTAGATGGATTTGGCTTAACATACATGGTACGACTGCATCTACCGGACCCCATTGCCAAGTATGTTGGGTTACGTCTGCCTAATCTTAGATCTTTTTGTGGTTTGGGCTTATGGGTCTTGTTCACGCTTCATGGACCCCATATCAGCCAAGATAGCCGATCTGGTTGCGCTTCAATCATATGGTGCATGTATTTTTGTTGTCTCAACATAATTAGATCCATTAAATTTACTGGACGTGGGTTAGCTCGTTTACTTTTATGGCTACATGGAAACACCCCAATGCTACTAAATGGGCTAAGTTATCGGGTTAACTGTCATCATAGCTACATGGGAACACACCTCTGTTAGATTGTGAATCTTTATCTGATATGCTTAGTAGATTTGATAGTTTGGGTCGGTAAATGTCGCATGTATCACATCCTTACTTCATATATCAATGTGATCGGTTGATTATATGCTTTATCAATGACGTACCATGAATAGTCGTTTATGTTCTGTTATCGTGCTTTACACTGCTAGGAGTTAATTTTCTAGTCAATTTCCTCTGATCATCGGCTTTGAGAGAGTCGCATATTCATGAAACTGTGTGACAACAACCGGCAGGTTCCATAATTTGACATTTCATATCCTTGTCAATTGCAGGTCAAATTGACTGGCACGCCTGAGATTGATCAACCGAAGTGGCCTAGCTATTTCAGAGCTTTAGGAGACCAAGACTCTACTGTTGCACGGTCTCCGCAGGCCTTGTGCGGTGCTGATGTCAGAGTCCATTTTTGACGTCAACAGTATCCAAAAGTATCTACTTACCGCGTTACACGGAGGCGTTGGCGTGCGGGGAGGTCCTCAATGGGGACATCGGCTGCTGGGCACTTGCCGCAGTCATCTCCTCCGGCCATTGGGGTTTTCTTGCGGTTTCTTGAAAGCGACGAATAAGGCTACAATGCAAAGTGGTGGAAAGGCAGTTGTGATGAACTTAGAGGATGGGCCGCAATTTATAGAGAAAATTCTCTTTGGAATGTGAAGAGGCGTCATAAGGGTATACCGCAACAAATCAATTGTTGCGGGAAAAGTGAAGTGTTTGCCTCTTCCGCTCCTAACAAAAATGGAATATTTCTTCAAGATGTGGCAAGTTCCATAATTTGATATTTTCTCTCCTTATCAATTGCAGGTCAAATTGACTGGCATGCCCCAGGATCTAATCACCCGTTCGGCTCTGTCATCTGAGGCTCAGGAGATCAGGACACTGCTCCAAGACCCTGCTTCAATGGTGGGAGAAGGAAAACGTGGACGAGAAGAGCATCACTTGTACAATAGCCGACATTTGTAAATATGTCACGAACAAATGTGGTGAAGTTGATGGAAAATTCTTCTACTTGGGCAGCGCGCTAGCGATAGATCCAAAGTATGAGGCGCTACGCAAATGGAGAACCAACGTTATAGACATGAGTGACTACAAGCTACCGCATATCTTTGAGTAGATGAACAATGTATTTGCTTTTCTGATGAACTTGTTAATATGAACTTTGTGACACGGATTCACTTTGAACAATATATATGACAAGAGGATGACATATTCATGTAATATATCTGTTTATTCTATGTATGCATATTTTCTGTTATATTATCTATGCTTGAATCTGAGAAAATGTTTTGAAATCTAATTTAAATTTTAAAAAACATTTTTTTTGTTACTGAAAAATATTGACCGTGACGGTTCTATAAGCAATCACCACGGTTAATATCTATTAACAGAAGTGGTTTCTTTATGGTAACTGCCTCAGTTAATGCAATTAACCATGGTGGTTGGCCAACCGCCACGGTTAAGGACACTATTAGCCGTGACCTTTGATCCGTGGCGATTGAAAAAAACACCACGGTTAACTTTTTTACCCGCCTCCGTAAATCTTTTTCGTAGAAATGAAATAAGCTGAAAAAAATTCAAGCGAACATTAGCGTAGTAATTTCATGTTGGAACTGTCCTTATACTCTCGCTGAAACCAAATGAACACGGTTCAACGGTACGGAGACGACAAGGCCACGAGAAGCGGCAGCCCACTGGCTGAAACCGATGAACACGGTTGAATGCACATGTGACTATTGAATATTGATAATTGAATGACTTCTTGGCGCAGGTGGTGGCTAGCTTGGCCTCGGCCCCATCGCAATCGCTATGGATGCTGCCTTCTTCGCTGTAAATGCAGGGAGACGATGGCGATAGTCAGTGTATTTTATTGTGAGCTATTTGGGTGCGCTGGCGTTAAGCAAGTAGTACATCTGAGAGTTTATTCTAATACCTAGAAGTACTACATCAGTACACTAGTGTGGATTCGAGGGTTTATATATAAGTTTTCTGACTTTTTAGAGCAATGGTAAGACGTATTCCCTCCGTCCTAAAATATCTATCTTTTTCATTTCTCGAGAAAAAATTTAAATTAATTTTATATAAAAGATCATTAATAGTAATAGTTATGATATATAATTGATATTATTAGATATATTTTTTGATCTAGTTTTTTAATAAATTTATTTGAAGACATAAATGTTATAAATATTTTATATAAATTTAATCAAAGTTGTGACATAAAAATTTAAAACGGTAGTTAATTTGGACGAAGGGAGTATTGTATTAAATTTTCCCCTAGACGCCTCGACCAAGCGCAGCGAGTAGCCGTGTAGGTCAAAATAGCCAGTGCATATACAGACATTGAGACATACTAGTACGGAGTGCATGCCGCAGCTGCATGCGCACACCAGTTCCAAGGTGAGAAAAAACGATTGGCCTGGGTCCTGATCCCTTCAAAATTCCAAATTTTCTGATATATTTCTATCACATCGAATTTTTAAACGCATGTATATAGTATTAAATATAGATAAAAAATATAACTAATTACATAATTTATCTGTAATTTGTGAGATGAATTTTTTAAGTCTAGTTACTCTATAATTAGACAATAATTATCACATACAAACGAAAGTACTATAATTTCAAAATTTCAAATAATTTTGGATCTAAAAGTGCCCCTACTACCACTCCTATGCCACAGGTAACCGCATTGATGACTGTTGACTTTAGATTGATCTACTTTCTACCCTATACAAGGAAGCTACGTACCATCATGATTGAGGCCTGGTTTAGTCCTCTTAAAATTCTAAAACTTTATAAGATTCCCTATTACATTAAATCTTTGAACACATACATAGAGTATTAAATATAGATAAAAAATATAACTAAATACATATTTTATCTGTAATTTACAAGACGAATCTTTTACGACTAGTTACTCCATGATTGGACAATAATTACTACATACAAACGAAAATGCTACAGTGTTATTTTCCAAATCTTTACGGATCTAAAACCAAAATACTCCATCCATTCAAGACATGATGGCCCTTACAGAAAGCACCTATTACATGCTTCATTGTATCAGTTGATGAATACTGAAATCATGCTTTATGTGTTGGGTATGTACAACACAAAGATAGCGTGTTGTTTATACGATTTATTATATTACATATAGACAGCTAAATAGACAACTAATACAATGGTCTGTCTATATAACTGTTTGTAAAATATTTAATACATGCATGCAACTATGATCAAATATGTATAAGATCTGTGTATGTTATTTTGTTGCTTTTTATATAGATGAGATCAAACATAATAATAAAATGAACATTCAAAAGTTGACTGAATTTTCATAATATTCATTTTCTCGCATATACTACTCGATCATATAACACTGGTTCATAAATTCAATACACAAAAAGATGGGCGTTTGAAGGTTGATTGTTGAGCACTGTAGGCTGGAGTCATGGACAGGTGTAATCACCACACGGAGTAATGAACATGTGTAACCAAAATATTTGCTCCAAAGAAGACACTATCAGGCACAAAATATGCAACATGTGTCATCAGGCGCGTACGCGATCAGGTGAAGCCGTCGTCGGCTGGCAACGATCCATACAACGGTTGCTCTACTGACGATAATACATGGGAGCATGAGCCACAGCCGGCGTCTCACCAGGCGACGGCAACCATCTCTCTCCACATTTAATCGTTTACACATCAACGTATTTTGTTTAGCTCGAGGTACACAGACGGCAGAAGGTTGCCGTTGTACGTGCCCTAAGATGATCCCTCGCGATGACCGTGCAGGGACTCCAGTATTCTCGATTTTCATTTAATCGCCGTCTTTTTAATGCAAACAAAATAAAGCACACTCTCGTTAGAGTATTAATGGTAGTTTTTATGAATATTAAATAACTTACCAGTTAATCAAAGTACTAACATGACATGCTAATTAATAAGAAGAAAGAAGACATAGAGAACAAATTGTTCTTAGGAGAGAAACTACTTTTACTCTTAAATCGATGCAAAGAAAAACCATGATTTCAGCATTGAGATGAGCCGGTTTCTACCTGTGTGAGGCCCGTGAGAGCTTGTGGCGGCAGCTGGCCTGTGAGCGCACGAGGCAGCCAGCCGCATGCGCTCATCCATCAGCCGCCTCGTGCACTCGTTTGTGCTGCAGCATGCGCTCCCCATGGGCCCTCCGGTGTATATTTTTTAGCATGCGCCCAAACAATTAGTTTTACCTCTGCAAACAAAGGGGTGGGTGGCCATTTGGGGTACTTGGTACCTTGGGGATTTAGTGTCCTTGTGTGAGTGCATGGGCTAACTCACTTATGATTAGTGCTAATCATATCCGCTAGTGAGAGCGTATGGTGCGGTGCATGAGAGAGTGTGAGTGTTGGCACTACACAGTTGTTTTGTAAGGCGATGGTGCTTCTTACTCTTGAAGATTGACATCTCTTAGACGTACGGCTTGATGGCTTGAGGTCTCCATTGTGAAGCCCTCAATAAACTTATACCTGGCTCTAGAGAAGGCTATGTGAGGGTACCATGCTTATGTCACACCCGGTTTTAAGAACAAAATCAGATATACACCATATGTGAGCCCTAAAAATCAAATCTATAGCCATAAATTAAGATAGTATCAAAAGATAATACTTAAATATATAACATATAAGGTCAAAGGATAACCTCAACCCAGCAAACAGCGGAAAGGCAACTCCGAACTCTGGGTGAAGACTCTAATTCCACGGGGACCAACTGACTGGTTGACCACAAGTCTATCTCTTCCAACCCTTGCAATCTGGTACCCATCCGGGATTTTTATCCAAATATTGAAAATGAAGCAAGCGTAAGTACATGTCGTACTCAATAAGATAACATGGGGTTCATGAGGCTCAAAAAGGATAGACACGGGTTTAACTACATCAACTTTTAATAAGTCATAATTTTAGCAGTTGAGTAGCATCAAGTTCAACATAAACCCAATAACCATATGATCAAGTGAACAAGATATAATGCTTATATGAACAAGTCACAATAATCAATAATAAATAACAACTGGTGAGCTATGACATAAGGACATCACACAGTTAAGAGCTCAAGCCGCTCTTGACCGTGAGCACAACTATCATGATAGTTTTTAACTCTGCGCAAAGGTGTACATCTTTACCCACAAGTCGTGAATTGCCCTTTCGCCCGAGGTCGCGACCCTCTTAACCCACTTCCAAGGAAGGTCGGCAGGGTTCACTACGAGAACGTTCATAGGTTCCACTAATAGGTAACAACCCGCTACAAGTTTCCTCAACGAGATGCAATAACTCCCCTCCCAGAGGCCACATCCCAATAACGTAGGGCACCTCCATGACAGACCAAGCCTCACTATCTCAAAGCCCCTCTTGCGCCCTTTCGGGTAAGCTACCAGAAACTAGTAGAAATCTAATACTGAGTCAAGCTAGAGCCCATTAGCTTATGGTAGTAATGTTTTCTCGGGTAGTCAAATTACAGCGATATCCCTATGAGTGAGAACATAGGTGTGAGTTTCTGATGTTCCACCTATAGTCCACATTGCTAAAAAAGTCATCTTTTATCGTTATTGCATATATCATTAGTCAAGTTACAAGATCATGGTTATTCTTTATGAGCACTAGCTTTGATCTACCTAATGCAATCTTTCCATGGTGTCAAGGCACAAGATAACAAATAACTAGGAGATTCTTACGGGTAACAAGGTAGACACATGCATATGAATTAAGTATTTAAGGTGAATAGAACAACAGATCCTTCTCCAAGATCAACTCTTCAAACGGTCTTCCAAAACACGACTTCTTCTTGATCTCCAAGTAAATGTCACCGATTGGACAAGATCATAAACACCACACAAGCAGCTGAACAAACATACATAGCATACAATAGATCTATTTAGAACAATACACCAATCAATGAAAAAAGATTTTGAAAGAAATCTATGCCTTGCTACGATCACACAGACGCGAGAGTCACGCTAATCGGATCTAACGGAAAAGAAACGGCTACCGAAAGATTAGCTTTTAAAAGAAAACTAGACTTTATTTATTTTATCTATATATAAAAAGCATATACTGAATACTTTAGTGAAATATCCAAATTAAGTTAAGTCACACTATATTTGATTAGAAAAACAAGATTAAACTAGATATATTTTATTTAGGAAAACATCGAGGTGAAACCTAGATTAGTTTTAATTGGAAAACCGTTGAATATAGATTAATCAATTATCATTTTATTTGAAATAAGAAAACATGTTTAAGATTGATACTAACATATAGATTATACTGTTATGAAACCAACGCAACTAGAACGGAACAAAATGGATCTAGAACGATAGGATTATAAATTAAACAAGGTTTTCTATACAAGATTAATTGATTAAAAATCTTTAATCTATACTTGATTTTCAAAAGTGTTTAACATAGATGAAAAGTACACCATTACATAGATCTAAAAATTACGAAGCTAACCCAACTGGAACGGATCGATTCAGAGCTAAAACGATCGAATTACGGGCTTTTAAAGACAGTGGCAAAACTATAATTAGATGAAACTATCTTTGAATTAAAACAAATAAGGAAATTCAGTTTATTAAACAGATCCGGACTGCGGGTTCATTTGAAGAAAGCTGGGGGGGGCTCTTTAAAAAGATTGACACTGAAGGGGTATTAGCGATCTTGAGTCGTTGGATGCAATCTAACCGGCTCAGATTAGAACCAAGGGAGGAGGGGATGTTGCCCGGCCGGAACAGTGACCGGAGCAGGGGCACACGGTGGCGGACATGGCCGGCGTCGGTGTGTCTTCGCCGAAGAACTTGGTATCGGCTATAGAGAGCTCGATAGGACCTAGGAACCACACAGGGAGGAAGAGAGAGATGGCAAAGTCATCTGGGATACTGGTTAAAGCTGCGGCGACTCAGTGGAAGCAGTCCACGTGCGATGGCGGCTCGGGAGAGCCGGTGAGTGCGGACAACATGATAGGGAGCTGGAGAGAGAGCAAGGGAGATACCGGCATGCTACTTACTCAATTGCGAAGCTCGGTATAGATCGAATTGCGATGTCGAGGCTTCAGGACGGGATCACCGCAGCGGAGGGCATGCTCGGCGGCGGGAGCTTCTCTTGGAGGGTTCCCATGTAGCGGCGCTGACGCGACGGAGGCGAGGGATGCGACGAGTTCGCAAACACAACGCGACGACCGACAAGGTGCTCCCGGAGGCGACGGAGCAGCTCAATGGCTGCGATGGCTCTGTTACGGCGGAGGCGAGAGCTCGGGAGCGCAAGGCAACTCGAAGCTTGCGATTGATTTGGAGAAAATGGAGGGGATCCCAACCGCTATTTAAAGGGGCGAGAGGAGGAGAGTCCGGGGCACATACGCCCAGGCACAGGCGAAATGAAGACGGGCTCTGCGTGGGAGCAGAGTCCGCGTAGGGGACGAACTGGAGGTGGGGGATGAGACTGATAAGGCGGGGCCGGGACGTCAGTGAGCAAAGTGGAAAGGAAGGAAAGCTCCTGCGCGAGCTGGGCCAAGGAGCTGGCTGGGCCGCGCAAACGGAAAGGGGAAGGAGGGCGCAGGCGTGCGGGTCGTGTCGACGAAATATGCGTTGTAGTCTACCTAGGGGGTACCCTACGGTAGTAGATTGTAGGTGGAGGTGTGGCGACGGCGATCAAGCGTAACACAGAGAGCATGGACATGGCGATTTATACAGGTTTAGGCGGGCAAATCGCCGTAATACCCTACGTCCTATGTTCTGGTGGCTGGATTGATATGAGTATTAGGTTACACGAGTTGTAGATGAGATCTGAGAAAGAGTTTTGGAGGGGGGGTCCCTGCTCGCCTTATATAGCCGGGGAGCAGGGTTACAATTTTCATATCCTAACAGATTACGATCGGTCCCTTAAGGCAAGGGATCCGAGTCTATCTACTAGGATCTTCCTTGGTGAGCAAGACTTCTTCGGAGTCCTTGGTGAGCACGACGGTTGGTCATGTAACGCAAGGCCTCGCGAGCTGGGCCGTCTTCTGGTCGGTAGGCCCATAAGGTCCCTGAGGATATGCTGAGGTAATATCCCCAACAAGTCCCCAAACACGTTGTATTCTTCTGGCGAGCCTGCAACGTCATCCTTGGAGGTGTTCAGCTGGCCGTCATCATGCGAAATGGTCGTCGTGGAGTCCCGACCAAGCTGCCTAGTCGAGGTGCTGCTCGGAGAAGCCTCCCAACCAGGTCGGGCTGGTCAAGAGCATCGTAGCTTGATGTGCGAGCAGGTCGCCTCGTCGGATGCTGCGATAGCTCGTTAGAAGGATGTGACGTGCTGAAGAAGAAAAAACTTTTGAAAAGTCCTTCCCTAGTGAGTGTACCCACTTAGGCTCTGCAAAAACAACACAAAAACAGCAGAGCTTTGTCGAGAAGAAAATCAGTATATTCACCGCTAGGTGAAGTGTACCCACTTAGTCTCTGAGCATGGTAGCAGGTGAAGTATGCACGTAGTGCCATGCTTTATAAAAAGATGCATAAAGTACGTATCTAAAGATTGAAGCATGAGTTATTTATAAAACGACTGCGAAATACCCGTAGTCCCCGAGCCTGATGTAAGAAAATGAAAACTTCTTGTATCAGGATCATATATTGAAAAACTGATATATGAGTTTAGGAAGAAACGACTGCGAATACCCTTAGTCCCCGAGCCTGATGTAAGGAGCTAGCAGGTTCTTGCATCGGGGTCGTATTGTTTGATTCGCAGTCTCCGGGTGTCAGTCCCCGGGTGTTGTCCTGCTTCGCGCTGCCCTTCTGTAGGTGAAGTGTACCCACTTAGTCTCTAAGCATGGTAGCAGGTGAAGTATGCACGTGGTGCCATGCTTTATAAAAAATGCATAAAGTACGTAGCTAAAGATTGAAGCATGAGTTATTTATAAAACGACTGCGAATACCCGTAGTCCCCGAGCCTGATGTAAGAAAATAAAAGCTTCTTGTATCAGGATCATATATTGAAAAACTGAAATATGAGTTTAGGAAGAAACGACTGCGAATACCCTTAGTCCCCGAGCCTGATGTAAGGAGCTAGCAGGTTCTTGCATCGGGGTTGTATTGTTTGATTCGCAGTCTCCGGGTGTCAGTCCTCAGGTGTTGTCCTGCTTCGCGCTGCCCTTCTGTGTCGTGGGTCGTATTTATCCGCATAGTTATCGGCCCATGTTTGAGGTTCAAGAAGTAGGCGGCATGGCGGTTCCGTATTTGATCGTTGCGGTTTCCCAAAAACCCTGGAAGGCGAAGCACCACGCCGCTTAGTATAAAGGGCTACTCTGATGGTTGACGGAACGGGAAGGGTCGTGTTTCCTTGCCTTACTGAATGCACCTAGGATATGAAGAGCCGACGATTCTGTACTATATATTCTGGTGAACTAAGGGGATTCCCGTCCGCCTTGTTCAATAATGTCCATGCCTGCTTGCCGCAAGGGATAAGCGGAGAGCAAGTGGGTGTTCATCGATGCTAGGGTTTTGTCGGTGAAGATGGAAGGTGACGGTGCGCGCCTTGCGATCAGTTTCGCCGCTTTGTTGATGCTGCCGGAGGACTTTCTCTTCCGGATCCTTCTTCGTGTTATCGATGACGGCGACAATGTGCGCGAGTATGTGAAGGCTCGTTAGGTATGTCACATCTTATGGAAGGTTTGTGATGATGCTTCAACGATTCGGCTCTTGTCTCTTCAGTGGATTCAAGAATTTTGTCGTCCTTATCACCATACGTTGGAGTCTTCTTTTGAGCGTCGCTTCATTGATGTCGATCATCCCGAGGCATTGTTCTTTTGTGGTGTGGAGAGATTGATGCTGTGAGGGAAAGATCCTGATGGGCAATTGCTTATTAAGCGGGCAGTGGCTGCTGGAGATAGTGTCGCCATGTACTTCCGGGCCATGATGCTCTATTATTTGGATTCGGCGAATTCAAAGGCGCTTGCCATCGTTGATCAACTCGGCGGCGATGTCCTGCCGGGCGGTCGGTGGGGTAACCCTGGCTTGAAGCGTCTTCGCCTTCAGTCCCGTGATGATCTTCATATTATCTGGCGACGGTGGGGGATCCGCGCCCCGAAGGACGTGCCTGAGTTAGTCGTCGCCAATCCTCATGTGTGCGTCTGGGGAATGTCATCGTTTTGGCCCACCGGGTAACAATATGCCTGGGATCATTATGTACTGTAGCCGGCAATGCCGAATTCGACATGAATTCGAGCTCTGGACTAGGAACATTAGTGAGGTTGTCGCTTATTGCATTCATAGGATGAAGTTGTAATCGTTGAAATGACTAATCTAAAGCATGGTTTCTTCTGTTTGGGAGTTTCAACTTTATTGTGATGCTCTATTTTGCTGCGAGACAGTGGTAATTTGTATCTTGGATATAAGTATTCGGATGTGTAAGTGAAAACTACAAAGCTGTAATATATACGGGGCGGTGAGCTTTTGTTTCACTTGTATGTCTTGTCGTGCCTACTAAGTCGTGAGCCGTAGTGATGAATCGTTCGGCCTTAGGTCTCAAATGGTCCATATCATAGGGCTAGTGCCACTTCACGCGTAGGATACATAAGGACTCCCAAGGAGGCACGCTGCTGACAACCCGCGACGCAGAGGGCGAGCAGCTCATGCACGCTTAGGGAGATGCCAATGACAGGGCCTTTTTCCGAGAGGCTCGATCGTGGCGTGACTAGGGCCTATGGAGACCGTTCCTGCAGACGCTGGGTGAAAAGTCATGCTGCTTGTAGAGTTATCGACCGTACCGTGGTCGTATACAGATTCTGGGCACATAGCCTCATGGCTCCCGACTCAAGTGACATCGCCTGGCTTCTGGGGAAATAACACTTGAGAGGTCTGTCAATGAAGTCATAGCGCTTAGGGTAGCTACTTCTATTCGCTATGGTTCATTGGCGGGCCAGATTCAGGTGCTTTCTGGTTATGGCCAGGCTGTTTGGAGAAAACGTCTTATTTGCATTGTGGAGAGGTCGTCGAACACTATGGCAGTGTTTTGGAGAATTCGCCGAACGTTAGTAGTTGCATTGCCATGGTCGCCTTATGTTACCGGTGTTTTAGGATGATCACCATACGCTGTGGGCGTTGTTGAAGTGGTCGTTGTACGCCGTGAGCGTTTTGCAGAGGTCGTCGTACGCCGTGAGCGTTTGGTTGCTTAATAGGTTCGGTTAGATGAAACATAATGGAAACAAAGTACCTTTATTCATTATTGGAAGAGTACATAGTACAAACTTTATTGGACTATGTTTATATTAGGGGATCTTCTCGCACCGCTCGGGGCTAGCGGTCTCTACATTTATTCATAGGAGAGGTCGGCGGTGGTTGCTGCTTGTTTTGCTTCCTTTTGCATCTTTGCGGCGGGGTTGTCACTGGCTTCGAAGTTGTACGTATCCTGGATACGGGGCTTCTCGACGGCGTTTATTGTCTGCTGCTCGCATTCATATACGATCTTCAGGTTGGTGCGGAGGCTGAGGATGCCTTGTTGCATCGGGATCTTGAGCACCATGTAGGTGTAGTGTGGGACTGCCATGAGCTTGGCGAGTGCTGGTCGACCAAGTATCGCGTGGTAGGCTGTCTCGAAGTCGGCGACGATGAAGTTAATGTTCTCCACCCTGAACTGGTCTTGGTCGCCAAACTATACAGGGAGGGTGATCTGGCCTACCGGTGTCGATGCCTTATTTGGGATGATCCCCCAGAAGGAGAAGTTCGCGGGCAGGAGGTCCTTCTTGGAGTAATCAAGTTGGGGAAATGCATCAGCGAATATAATATTGAGAGCACTACCACCGTCGACCAGCACCTTCCTGAAGCGGCACGTGGAGATGGTTGGATCAACGATGAGTGGGAAGCGACCGTGGTATCTATAATCCGTCCATTCATCTTCTCCGGAGAAGCTAATGGGTTTTTCTGACCAGTCGAGGTAGCGAGCGTTGGCTGAGTCATCTCCTGTTGTTACGATCGAGTAGATATCCTTGCGAACTTGACGACATCGCCTCTCTCCTTCAACAACCATGCTGCCCTCGAAGATGGAGTACGTCGTTGAAGGTGGTCGGAACTCCGGCGCTGGTGGTTCTTGGTCCTTGCCTTTGTCAGGGTCATCTCTCTTTGCTCTCTTGTCAACTCTTCCCCGCACTGCTGACTCAAGTAGCTCACAATCACACATGGAGTGTTTGGAGTTTTTGTGTATAAGGCACGGGCCGTCGAGGATCTTCTCGTAGCTGGTGTCATTGCTCCTCCTTGGGCGGGCGTTCATGTTGGCGACGTAGCGGTTGTCATGCCTGTAATCATACCTCTCCGGGTAGCGCTCGGAGTTGCCCGATCAGTAGTCCCGGTGGTCACCGGCCCTTCCTTCGCTGCAGTAATCTGGTCGACGGTCCCTGTCCCTTGCACGTTCTAGGGAACAAGAGTGGCGTCACCTAATCTCCCTACTGCAGGTGGTGTCGTCTTGGTTGGCGTAAGGATTCGCGATTGTCATGAGCTCTTCTATGTTTGTTATGCTCTTTCGCGCCAACTTGTTTTGGAGGTCGTCTGTCCGTAGGCCGTTGGAGAAGATGGCGATGGCCTTCCGGTCGGAGATCTCTGTGATGCTCAACCTCTTGTTGGAGAAGCGCCCGATGTACTCGCGGAGGCTCTCGTTGCTCCTCTGTCGGACGTTCTCTAAGTTGTAACGCGTCCCTGGCTGGACACACGTGGCCTTGTACGTCTTGATGAAGATTTCCTTGAGTTGCTCCCATGTGTCGATGGTGCCTTCTGGGATCTCCTGGAGCCAGCTGTTGGTGGAGGTCGACAACATTACTGGCAGGTAATTAGCCATCACGTCTTGATTTCCTCCGGCTGCGTATGCGGCGATCTCGTACGTGGACGCCCATTGCTCTGGGTTTGCCTTGCCATCATGCTTTTCCACCGACGTTACTCTGAAATTTAGGGGCCACCGGATGGCACGCAGACGGGCGGAGAGAGGGCACAAGCCCCTATGGCTCGTGGTGCTGGCGGCGGTGTTCGATCGCGTCGGAGATTATCATCATACCGCGGGGATCTGTGTCGGTGCTCCCTCGGAGGGCTTCGGCGCACCTGTTCCGGTGTTCATTCGCACCGAGGATTGTCACGTTCTTCACCGTCACGTGGTGGAGATCTTCGCCTGTGTTCCTGCAGAGGGCTTCGGGGGTGGTTTTCTGCTGTGGGATTGATCGGAGGACTCGAGTGGGTGACCCTTTATTTTGACCTGGACTGCGGCCGCCATGATGTGAGCCTCTATCTTCTTGATTACGGGTGTGTCGTGGAGCTCTGACAGCTCACAGGCAGCTACTGCCAAGTTGGCGTTGGGTGTTGAGTACACGGGGACGTCGCTCATCAAGTCGAACTCGTGCTGGAGGTTGCTTCATGGAGGGTGCTGTCAGCGGAGACTTGAAAAATCACCCCCAAAGCCTGGTGGGAACTCTGGAAAGTCGTTGGTCGATCCGGGGAGTTGGTTGTTTCGGGCCTCGTGGTGGCGACCGAGTCCGATGAGATTGTGCCATCGAGTGACACCGCCTGGTCGGAGTCGCCGGGGATTGCGGAGATGATGACGGTGTTCACGACAGGTGCCGCAGGGAGCTGGTCGGAGATCGATCGGTGCAACTGGCGCTGGAAGACTATCGCCTGATTGTTGAGTCAATGAGGCATCATCGGAGGAGGGCATGTGCCCCTGGTCGCCACAGTCATCATCTTCGTCGGGGTTCGGTGATGGCGTGGTCGGCTGCTGTGATGGCTGGGAAGTCGGCGTCGCACCGTCTGAATGAGGTTGATGCACTCGACGATGCCGGCGTTGGAGCGGTCGATGGCGTCGACTAGATTGTCGATGTCGATCTTCTTTTGCGGGCGATACATTGCCATGGCGGGACGACATACGGGCAACGGCGCGTCCCGATTGATGAGCCATGGATCCGATCTGGAGCACGGTGCTGGCCGTCGGGAGGACCATCGATTGATGAGCCATGAAGTCGATGCACACACCCCCTACCTGGCGCGCCAACTATCAACGAAATATGCGTCGCAGTCTACCTAGGGGGTACCGTACAGTAGTAGATTGTAGGAGGAGGTGTGGCGACGGCGATCAAGCGTAACACAGAGAGCGTAGACACGGCGATTTATACAGGTCCAGGCTGGCAAATCGCTGTAATACCCTACGTCATGTGTTCTGGTGGCTAGAATAATATGAGTATTAGGTTACACGAGGTGTAGATGAGATCTGAGAGCGAGTTTTGGAGGGGGGTCCCTGCTCACCTTATATAGCCTGGGGAGTAGGGTTATAATTTCCATATCCTAACAGATTACGATCGGTCCCTTAAGGCAAGGGATCCGAGTCTATCTACTAGGATCTTCCTTTGGCGAGCAAGACTTCTTCGGAGTCCTTGGCAAGCACGATGGGCTGAACGTGTACCGCAAGGTCTCGTGAGTTGTGCCGTCTTCTGGTCGGTAGGCCCATAAGGTCCCTGGGGATATGCCGAGGTAATATCCCCAATAGGTCGGTTCGGTGGGGCTGGCCCAGGTGAGAGAGAAGAGGCCGGGAGAAGGTAGGCCAGGCCTTTGGGCCAAGGAGGGAGAAAGGACGGGCCAGCAGGTGAGTGGGAAAAGGAGCAGGCCGAGCAAAGCTGAATGGGCCAACAGGACGAAAAGGAGCAAGGGAAGAAAAGGAAGTTTTTCCATTTTCTTTTGTTTTTTTTTCCAAAACATTTTGAAAAGTATTTTCAAATTCCTTTTTAAGCTTTTGAATAAAAACAATAAATTCAATAAGATTAATGCAAAGGCATAAATGCTCAACCACGTTGCTAACTCTAAGGCAAATTTTAATTTGATGAAAATGTCTTTTATTTTCCTAAATTTTCATGAGCACAAAATTCAAAATCAACTCAATTTTAATCTATTTTCAAAATTCAATTTTTCGGGTGTTACAGCTTACCTCGCGGGAGACATCAAGAGCAACACTAGTAGATCGAGGTGTGAAGAACACCAAGTGGTTGGGCCAGATCAAGAGCTAAAGCTCATGTTGGAGCACTTTTTGTGACGAGAGTGTGACTTGCGATGACCAGCAAGAGGATCGCCGATAGCCTTGGGCTTGCCTCAATGGGGACTAAATGGTTGGAAAACCACTGAACCTTGAGATAAAAAATATTATGAACATTGTTTTACCTATTGGTTTGTTATTCTGTTAACTAGCTTGTATTTACTTGTTCATACTTGTGCTAGTAAGCAGTGGTTTCTCTTGTGTTATTAGTTTGATTGTGTTGCAAAGTAGTAGCTCTATTGTGCTAGTATGCTTATGTAGCTACGTTATTTTGCTCTCTAGTTTAGCTTATGTAGTTTTGCTATTTGAGTAGTGATAGTGAGCTTAGCCTTTTGCACTAGTATGTGTAGGAGGTCCCTATTTGCCTAGGTATTAGTTTCATAGGTTTGTGTGACCTTACTAGCTAGAATTGTGTAGGTGACCTCTACCCAGCTTAGCACCTTAGTTGCTTATTTAGGATCTTTGTAAGGTGTTTGAAACATTGTATAGAGGGGTGTAGTCTTGGCTAGATTGAATAGTTTCATTTTCACCTTTGTTTCACTTAGTTGGCGTGATTAGTTTTAGAAATGACTTTTCACCCCCATCTACTCCGCCATCTCAACCTATCACCTCTCGCAAGGGCCAAGCTCCTGGTTAGGTAACTTCATGGATAGCTCTTGGCCTCCTCGACACACAAATGGGTCTCTAGAAGGCCTTTCTCGGACCGCTCCCGCCATCTACACTATCAACCTTCCAACCAAACTGCCAAAAACCTTGTTCCCTTTGATACATGGTGGTTTGTGTGATCTCACAAGACTACAAGCCCCTTCAAGTATAAACACGCTGCATGCAAAAAGCACCTTATTCTTTTGAGGTATGGAACCCTCACTAACTACTAGGACTAAACCTAGAGCAAGTGTATAAGCAATAGTCTAACTACCCTAAGAACTTTGAAAAAGTACCTACACTAATCAACAAATGATTCACTAAGCACTATGCATGTGGAGAGCACTAGAAATGTGTATCATATGGGTGGTTGGGGTGGCATATATAGCCCCCATGGAGAAACTAGCCATTGGGGTTGATATAAATTCTATATAGTCACTAGAAATGTCTGGTGCATGACCCCTCACATGCCCGATACCACCACATGGACTAGCCATTAGGCTCAAAATTCGACTATTGGATATTAGCTCGTATCTGGTGCATGGTGTCCGGTGTAACACCAGTCATGTCTAGCGCCCTTCTAGGCTTTTACAACTCACTGCAACCCTCTCTAAGTGCCCTATTTACTGCACGTTGGATACGCATGTGCCTCTGGTTGCTTCAATTCGTGCTGCATCCTATCTCTATGCCCTATTCCGTGCACACCGAGCAGTCCAGTGTAGTGTGTAGCTACCCATCCTTCTCCATTTGTTCGTGTCTTCAACTTTGTTGCTTTGGGATTCTTTATCTTTGCATCTTGTACTTCTAGTTTCATTTGTGAGACATCAACACATCTTCTATAGAGTCTTCCTTTGAGTGTTGATCATCGTTTTCAAGTTCTAATCTAATCCAAGTCCGCATGTGCATCCTATTGATCTACAACATAAACACTTACACACATATTAGTCTAGCTTGGTCGTGCTAATCATCAAACACTAAAATACAAACTAAATGGGCCAAGGGTCCATCCCTTACAATGTGCTTGCCAGTTTAGAGCTGAGTGTGGTTGATCACATAGGGATGATCAAAGGTTCCTGTTGTTAGATCTCAAACATTGATCTAAAAGATTGAGCACAAAGTCTTGGGTAACCATTTAGGTTAGGCGTGGGTCAATTAAAGATAGGTCTATAGAGAAAACCTAAAGAGCATAACTGGGCTAGGCTTGCGATAAAGGGAGTTCTCCTTGGGTTCACCTGAGTCTAAGGCACATGATGACAAAGGAAATGGCTCAACTTAGCTTCACAAGTGTTTTTTTTGCAAAGTTTTACTTCGGGTGTTTTTTTGGATCTTGAAAAATCCTATATACTTTTCATATTCCTAATTAGGTACTGGATTAACTTGTACACATGTACATACTTAAGATTAGGCTTTTAGTGAAAATACTTCTAAATGTTGAGGCGTGATTTTCGGGTGGTGAAAAATCCTATGTACCTTTTCTATTCCTAATTAGGTACTTGCATTAAAACCCTATATGACAAAGTTGAAGCAATCACGACAAGAAATTAGAATTTGACGAAGGCAAAGCACAACTAGAAAAGAGTACAAATGATTGCCTCTCTTTCACAACTCTACTTGACCCTCTAGGACCCACTACTAATTCTTTCCTTGTATGAGAATCTAGTGCAATAGAATTGTCTAACCTAATTGACTTTAGTGCTCCTAACTGCTCCTTACTAGTCTTGGATGAGACCCTTGTTGATGTCTATGTTCTTTACCCCTTGTTTGTATAGTCCCCTCCAAGACTAAGACCTCGATACATGTAAGGAGAGTTGTATCCCTAATAGGATCTTGGACTCAGGATCTAATAGAACTAAAAATCCTAACAAACGCACATCTGTTGAGTCCTGTTACGTAGAATTTGAGTCTACATACAATACAACAAAACCGACGAACATAAGTTATATACACAATGCAATGTGTGGTGTATGTCATAATCAAATTAGATTTATCACGAGACTAAGCCTATATCACTACATTGACAGCACCGTACCGAGAATTTTATGAAACAAATTGAATTGAAAATTCGCAAAGTTTTGGCATGGGTTTTCGATGAATTATGCCGAAACCATTCAGAGAGACATGTGAAATGAGACCGTCGTGATGGGTGTGCACGTGGCCATATATTCCATAGCAGTTAGAAGATCCACAGAGTCTGCGCACACGATTCACTAGTCTATTAACACCAGACTGATCGTACCTGTTTTGTTTAGTACTGTAGTAGTATAGCAGGCTAGCAGCAGATAATAATAATTCAAACGCTGGGCTGTCGTAGACGTGGGTGTTTGATTTATTTATTTATTTTTGGGTGCAGCGATGGCGATCCCAGATCACAATCTGTTGCTGGGCGCAGTGTGTGTATGTGTGGGGCCCGACTGTACATAAGTGAAATGGGATGAGCATGACCTTCCTTCCAAGCTAGGGGCCTAGGGAATTAAACAAAGCGGCCATCGTCACCACTTGCGGTGCGGCCATCATGATCCATCCGTCCACCGCTCCTTAATTCTGCCTGCCAGGCTCTCACCATCCACCCACCCGCCCCCGCCCGCCTCGATCTCTCCATTCCATCACGCCATCGCCACGCCTCCTCCGCTTCTCTGCTCTCGCTCGCTGCGCTTTACCCAGTAGCACCAAATCATTTTATCGGAGGCCATCCATCGCCCTGCTGCTTCCGGGCACAGAGGTGAGCACACTCTGCTCTGCTCTGCCCCCTGCTTGCATGTTCCTCCCCCTTCTTCCTGAGGACTCCTCTCACTGCTCCCCATGATGTCTTGCCTTCTTGGTTCATGTTTGATTGCCTGTTTTCCTCTATACCGTGTTTCTTTCTTAGCATCAGCATGCTTCGTTCTTCTCCCCCACTTTGGAGATGTAGTACATGCATACATACAGGGTCCGTGTCTTGCTTTAAGAGTATCTAGACTTTCAGGGTCTGCTTTTGGTGGAAATGAGTGCCCTTTCTCCACTGTGGGGAGCAGACAGGGACAAGCCCCCACAA